>JAYKAV010002508.1:27491-251468 GCA_035582835.1 Phoebastria nigripes | reverse complement strand
TATTTTTAAAATGGACTCGTCCTCTGTTGCGGAGATTTCAGAGGTCTGTAGAGAAAATACTTGTTTCTTACCTGTGAAAAATARTTCCCTGTAGTCTTTCTGCAAATGAAAAGTAAATGGAATTTATCCTTGTGTGAACAGCTACATACAGAGGTGTTTGCAATGTAACCTCAGTTACAAAGACACTTGAATTTTGTATGCTAAGAATGAGTGTCAAGAATGTAGGAAAAAATCTCAAGGCAAAGTTCAGGCTGAAGGTAGTGTTTTGAATGTTAGTACTTTAAATGAGATGCTGCTCTTAATGTATTTGTCTACCCAGCATATATATATATATACACACACACACACTTTAATTTAAATAGCAGATATAAAGATACCTCCTCCCCCAATATTGGAATAAAATGCCTGCACGTTACGCTGGAGAATCCAAGAAAACAAAGCTGTTAAGAGATGTTTGCATTGGAAGTGGTACTGGAGACTTGATATATCTTGCTAAACCTGCGCTTTGTAACTTGCCTCTTAYAGAAATATGGTGTTGCAGAAGGAAGGCCTTTGACTGACCTCAAGGCTATGGCAAAGGCTGCTGGAGAGCAATGTCCTTCATTCACGCCTTCTGGAGGAGAAACACTGGATGAAGTATGGTATTTATTTATTTATTTGTGCTCTAGTTTCTAGGCCATTTCATCAGTGCAGATGCAGCTATTGCATACTTAGGAACATCTTACTGAGAGCTTAGCCCAACCAAAGGTAGTTACTTTCCAAGCTAAAACCRCTACCTGACGTGATTGCAGTGGCTGTCAAGTAGGGAATCTCTTTAGAACTAAAATATTGATTCCGAGACTGACTCCTCATGAAGCTCTCGTTTGCAGAAGGATGATGGCAATTACTCTCAATCTTGGCTTTGGAGGGCAGAGGAGTTTTTACAGGATTCAGTAACTTACCATTGATTTCTGAGACTTGTCTGTGATAAACGTTTATCTTTTAACTGAAGTAGTTATATCTCAGATTTCTGAAAGAAGTCTCTTGCATTCTTCACAATGTACTCTTCTGACCTTTCTCTTCAGGTAAGAGAACGTGCAAGGGATTTTTTTGAATTTCTGTGTCGGCTAGCTGTTGAATTGGAACAGAAAGAGCAAGACATGCATGGTGCAGCAAGCAGAAGCTCAGGAACACCTGAAGAACAGTTAGTTTTCCCTTGGACGAACCACTGCAGTGAAGCAGAACTTAGCTCTGGTAATGGTGGAGCTTCTAAAATATTAGATGCCAATATATTAGTGGTGAGTCATGGAGCCTACATGAGGAACTGGATGGGTTATTTTGTTTCGGATCTCAACTGTACTTTACCAACAAATTTAACAAAGTCTCAGTTGTCTTCTGTCAGTCCCAATACAGGAGTTAGTCACTTCATTATAAAACTTGAAAATGGAAATTTGTTAAAACCTGAAATCACATGTGTTTGTCTTAATCAAGACTCTCACTTAGTGGATGTGGGAGCTGAATGTGTAGCTCCGAAAGTGTTTTAAGAGTCTTTGTAGGGGGAAGTAGTTTTAGATCACCATTATACTAAGCTTGGGAAAGGTATCTGTAGTAATTACTGAGATTGACTGGAGTTATTGACACTAAACCGCAAAATCGAAGACATGCAACTACTTACCATCTTAAAATAACACAATTTGCATGGTCACAGTGCCCAATGTAAGTTGGCACTAGAGAAATAACACAGATGTTCTTCATGAATAGAAACATACTTCAGTCCCTTGCATAGCTGCTCCTAGAATGCATATTTTTAAAAACTTCTTTTGATTAGTCCATAATTATTTTGGTTATCTCCAGGTAAAAGAGTTGGGGAGGGGAGAGGAATGGTACCTCAAAGATGAACTATACTGTATTCTTGTTTTATTACAAAATGCTATATTGTAATATTAAACATATATGTTGTCTTAAAATAACTTTTTCGAATGCAATAGTATAACCTAAAAAGGAGGATTGCCTAGTGGAAAAGGTTTGGTACAGAGTCAGGGGACATGTTCCTGGCTCTGATACTAAATAGCTGTGAGACTCTGGGCAAATCTCTTTTCCATTTGTAAAATGGGGATGATGATATACCTACCTCGCAGGAGTGTTTTGTAAGAAATTGTTAGTGTTGTTGAGACCTCTGTTGAAGAGCACTGTACACAAACATAAAGTATTTATTTTTAACTGTAAGCAGGATGAGGAACCTCATGTGCACATAGTTGAAATAATGGTCTCTCTTCTGAAAAGGAACCTTCTCAATAGGGTGAGTTGTACCCGACTAGAATCCTGTTGTCAATTGCAGTCATGCACTTGATGGATGAATATTTTTGCCTAGAATTAGGCAAGTTTGATTGCTTGATGATTGCTTATAGTTGCTGTTAGTACTGCATTCTTTCCCCACTGGGGTGTTTGTAGTGTTACTGTGTAAGCTTATCTGATTTACGTTATTTATAATATCCACATACTTTTTCTCCATTTGCATATTTTAAGCCTGTTAAAAAAAAAAAAAAAAAAAAAAATTAAAGGCTCCTGAATAGAACTCCATTTCGTCTGTATTTCTTTTGAGGTAAAAATCTTTGTTAATATGACTCTATGAAGCTTTTCTCAGATCATATAACTTCCATTTTTTTTCTGAAGAACCCCAGGCTGGTCTTTTACTGTGAAAAAGAGCCCTTTTTAGGGCTCATGGATCAGTGCTATCCTGACTCTTACCTGGAAGAACCACTGATGTAAAATGTTAAGGACATACTTAAATTGCTTGCAACTGTACAAAATTAACTGTTTGAAGTTTTAATTTTTTGTAATTTTTAAAAATATGCTGTCCTGTGTACTTTAAACTACTTGGCTTCTTTGCCTTGAAGCAGAGACTTGAATTTTGAGGAGGAAAAGGAGGTTGCTCTTGTTTCCTTGAAGAGGAACTGCAGGAACTATACTTAACTGCAGCCCTACTAAAAAACAGCAACAGAGTTATTTAATCTGACTCTAGTGGCTGTACTTTGCTTCTTCCATTCCTGTGACTGTGATTCAGTAGGAAAGTTCTCATGATTCCTACTTGAACACAGAATGGAGATCTCCTTCCGTTCTCTGTGCTGCTTGCCCAATGCTAATACTGCTAAAACGTAGAGGATGAAGTGGGAAGTGTTCAGCCCTGTGGTGACCAGAGGTAGGCTTCTAAGGTAGTGCTCTCCAGAACCTGGAAGTGAACTTGAGGCTTTTTACTTGTGGCGGGGCTTGTTTATCTAGCAAATGACCATGAAACCATCTGCCACGGTGTCTGAAAACTCGTCCATAGAGAGTAAAGCAGCTTACTTGATGTGTAAAGATGGATACCAGAAACTGGTGTCAGCAAAGGTTGGTCTTTCAACCTCGAACACATTATATAATCTGAAGGACTGGATGCTCTTAAGTTGGGTTGGCAAATTTAAATTGGAGTTTTATACTGAACTTCTGCATCGATAGGCTAAACTTGTTACTTGCTGATCAGCTGACTTCCTTTCATTTCTTTACAGATAGAGAGGAAAGCCGCTTCATTATGGCTCCTCTTTCCCCATATGAGGCAGTTCATAAACGTACAGGTGTATCTGGGCAAAGTTTTGTGACCAGGGATTTTTCCAGCAAACATRAAATCTTCATGATATAGAATCCTGGGAAACTTAAGATTTCTTGGTAACATAAAAACAAGCTTTGGTCAAAATGGCTCTATTTCAAGTTTAATTGTATATAAGCAGCCTTTGTTCAAAACAAAGGTATTCTTAAGCAAAGTGTTTCAGTGTTATTTAGAAGTAAAAATTTCTGAATTCAAATAGTCACAATAAAATGTTTAGAAAATTAGTAAAATTTTTTTTTAGAAAGCCAGCCAACTGGAACAATCCTTGGTAGCCAACCATTATTGACATTATGCATGATTACCACCCAAACAGTAAGTTTGTGTTTGTGAAATTAAAAAGGGTCTGTTTCAAACCAAAAGTACAGAGATGACAGCGGTAGCTTGAGGAACTGCTCAAGACTTTTGTTTAAAAATGTCCATAGATTTTTTTTTTCACAAATAAAAGATTTCATTCTTAATATACTGAAGGAAATAAGTTGTGTACATGGGAAGGAAAAATGGGAATGTGGGCTTTTGCACAGACTCCTCGAGCTTGTTGTGAAATGCATCTTCCTAGAGGGCTCCTGAACACTAGATTGATGATCACAGCCAAAGAAGGTAGAAAAGTTTTAATTATGATGACTAACAGAGTTAATGGCAGAGGGTGGGATGGGAGTTCGTTCTGAATTTGCTTGTCCCTGGTAGTGCCTGTTTATTTCGGGAAGGCTAGTTACATAGCAGGAGACTATCCTGTTGGTGCTTTAAATAGCTTGAACTTTTCCGTAATTGCCATGTCCTGAATTTTGTCAGTCATTCCATTAACACTTCTTGGAGCCAGAGTAACCAAGTTGAAAATGTGCATCCTTCATCGGCTAGAAAATGGGTGGAGACCTAATATGTTTTCCTCCCTAAGCCAGTAACTTTTGTCAAATATTTCAAAACACAGTAGTGATTTCTGTGCTTCCCATAGTTTAAAAGGCTTCTTTTTCTTTCTTGCCTACCCTCAAGCAGGTTAATTAACATTTTGTTCTTGCTGATGAGGTAAATATCTTATGGGAACATCTACTTATTTGTTAAATGCTTTGCCACTTCTTGGGTAATACTCTTCCCACACGGATTTTTGATTCTTTCTCTATAATATGCTTTACCTTCTTTAATGTATTTGTAGGTGGTTAAAATTTAGACCCATCCTAAGAAACCTGTCTTTGTGATTGTTTTCTTTAAGTTATTGTTAAAAAATTCTTTCATCTTGTGTTAACCCTTACATAGGGCAAGCAGCAGGTACAATAGTGTCTAACCATGAAAAATACCAAAGGGTGAAACCATTCAAGTTTTCTAAACAGCTCCTATGTTAATGAAGTAACATTTTTCAGTGAAAAACTTATGAGCCAGAATCTCCYAATTAAGACCTCGTAAAACACATTAAATCGGTGCAAACACATCTGCTGGTGGCCAGGGGAGTATAAGCAGTCAAGCGTATTCTGCAGTTGCCCTATTATATTCTTTCCCTATGTATTGGCACTTGACATTGTTGGAGACAGGATACTGGCCTAGGTGATCTTATAGCCTGCCCTAACATAGTTACACTTTTTATTTCAGCTTTGTTATATCAGATGTAAGCTTCTCTATCCATTAAGAAGTAAATCAGTAATTTTGGAAATTTCTGAAGTTAATTGTAAGTTTTTTTTTTTTTCTTTAGGTCTGTGTATAGTACTGGTCTTTCTAAGTCTCTTGAATCGACACTGASATTAAATCTTTCTTCTTGCTCTTTTAATAAAGTGACTCTTGTACATTTGTACAGCAATTCCGTACAGTTTATTGGGATCATGGGAAAGGAGAGCTGCAGTTATAGATGGTTCTGTTAGGAATAGTAGCAGAACATAAATATTTGAGGGATTACTCAGTAGTGGGCAATGAATGTTTTGTCCTTGTGAAATGCCAGTCTCTAATTAGCAGCAGGAGACAAGGCCTTAACTACAGGGTGGATTTTCAGCAGTAGCTGCCAAGATGTAAGAGAGGCTATGAAAGCAGATCGAGCTGTTAAACACATTACCAGGATGATAAGAATTTCAAATGGTAAGAAACAGGTACGTTCCTTTTGAATACCTTTGTAGGAAAATAGTGCTGAAATAAATGTTACGAACATGTCAGCTTGCCTACATAATGGCCTGTAGTCAGATCTGAGAGAACCAATGCATACTTTAAAATTATCTTTTAAACTGGTGAAGGTTAAAACAAAAGCTGTCTTGGCAGGCTTTTTCAGCTGAACAATAGAAGAAGAAAAGGTGACTGTGGAGATCACCAAGATCCAAGAGGAAACTTGGTCCCCTCCTTTCTAAGCTGATGTTTTCCTTTGCTGAAGAGTCCAGTGGTACTCTGCTCCCCAAAAAGTGATGCTTCAAAAGGTAGGGGAGTTGTGACCTCCTTTGATAAAGTCGTCATTCGTGTTTAAGCAGTGCTTTACCAGGCCGGGCTTGATTTGGAAAAGGTGACAGGAGAGACAAAGAGGAGTTCAAAGTTCCCAGCATGGTAGCACACTTGTTCCTCAGTTTTGGCTCCACCAACATCATCTCCTGGCAGGTCTGCTAAATGTCTAGCAGTCAGCAGGCATGCCCTTTGGCAGAGTGCTCTGGTAGTATCACAGTTTCCTTCCTCTAAAGTATCAGCACTTTTTCAAGATATTTGCTCTATTCCTACAGTTCTCTGTTGGTTGGGTTTATGTTTTCCAGACAGAGCCCTGTCTTTGCAATAGCAGGAGGTGGAGTTTTTTTCCTTTTTTTTTTTTTTTTTTTTAAGTACAGAATTTAGGTCAGATGCATTCTCTATCCAAGCTGTTTATTTCATGAGACTGCCTCAGATCCACAGCCCACATGCCTGGACCTAATATATGTCAGATTTTCCCCAGATGTGTCCCTCTTGTGAGGGCTTTGGCCGTGAGCCTGAGGTTTTTTGGATATATAGTAATCCCAGGCAAATGGCAGCTGCATGAGCACAAATCAACTGCACAGTATGTGAGCTGTTTCCCTGACATCCGTGGATATGGCAAACCCGCTGTGTGGGTGATCTGTTTGTGCGTGGTAAATCCAGAGCTGTTCGGGCAGGTCTCCTGTGCTGAGATAGCTCTGGTGTCACTTGCAAACATCTCTGGGACTTCCTGGCATGCAGGCAGCCCTGCGTGAGCCTACGAGTGTCCTACCTGAACACCAGGAGCTCGTAGTGGGGCCCCTGAGAGAACAACAGCAGAGGCCTCGAGAATATGGGCACAGGAGGATACCAGGATAAAAACACAAATCACGAATAGGCAATTACTGGTCACCAAAGGAATGCTCTTGAGGTCCAGGCAGAACCCCTTTTGGGGCATAATTGGGTGTGATACTCTTTCCCTCTGATGCCCGGTTGGTTGATCAAGCCATAGCTAAACTGAAGAGGGGTGATGCACTAGACTTGACTGTGATAAGTCATGAATATATTTTGGAAGAGCTAGCTATTGAAAAGTGAATTTACTTCAGTTAAAAGATGAGGTAAAAAAGGTTTTATTTCAGAAGGGCAAGAATCACAAAATTAGTTAATAAGGTCAGCTATAGGTAAGAGCCTTAAATGGAGTTAATATGGAAGACAGGGGGGGAAAGCTTTGCTTGTTTAAATCAGAGATGTAAAAATTATCGAGAAGTTACATTCCAAACAAGCAAAAATAACAGGGAAGGTCTCTAGGCCCAATTAGTTCAATAATCATCTCAAAACAAGTTTCTGATTCTGGGAAGAGAGCCTATAAGGAGTAGAAAGAAAGTTATATCATATAGAACATCGTATCTTAGATATGAAATGATGAGAATTTGCAAAATAAATTAAAACAAGTAGCAAAAAGATCTTGAGATATGTGTATATCAAAATAGAGAGCAAGGAAAGGAGTATCAGAAATGTTGCAGTGTGTGGATGGAATAGAGATTAGATAGTCTTAAATTATATCCCCAAAATGAATTACTTCATTTACAGCAGTACTGAACACAAGGGTAAAAGAGGATGGGTAATGGGAATGAGGATAGGGAAAATACCACATTTAAAGCCAAGAATTAAAGAATTTAATATGCTCCTGTCAGGGGAAATGACTAATCTTTATCCCAGAATTCTGAAAGCACATCTAAAATTACACATCCGTAAGCAAGTATTTTAAATAGATCTGTCAAGCTGGGCGTGGAACTGTATGACCAGAGAATAGGAAATAAAATATTTTTTATTTGAGAACAAAGGACAAAGTAATCTTACAGAGCTGTTAGTTTGACTTTAATAACAKTCAGAGCTTTAGAAGAAATTCTGAAGGAGAATGTAATTACAGACAAGAAAGGTAAATGAAACCTGGAATATAATTAAATGAGTTTTTACACTAGACTAAACTGATAGTTCTTTGAGGAAATAACTGATGTCTAGGCAAGGGAAAAATGATGCAATATGATCTACATGAATTTTAATTGAACACTTGACACAATGCCGTGATGGAAACYACCAGCTCAACTGGAAAAGATAAATGTTACTAGAAGAAAAAAGTGAAGTAGGTATGCAAGCAATTTACAGGCATATGAGTAGGTAGTAGTGTCCAAGGTCAAGCACTGAGCTGGAGTAAAGTTAATATTTAACTTCCTCATGGGGCAATTTTTGGTAACAACTCTGAATAAAAATATAGGAATGTGGAAATGTTAGCGAGGAAGCATCACCAATAACTACGTGGGTCAGAATATCATGCAGAGGAAGAAATGATGAATTTGAGGAGTGAAAGACATGGCATGAAACCAGCTACTACAGACTGCAAGCTCAGGCGCTTTGATGCCAATGGCAATAATGTCCACTACAAGCTGCAAGATAATTGTTGAAAACAAAGGAGGAGAATAACCTGGGGTAATATTAAGTCCTGACTTTCTATGGGTAGTTGGTGTTGTCACATTTAGAAAGACAAGCCTGATCCTGAAGGGTGTCTCTGATCCAGGTAAGGAGCCATGAATGCTGTTGTACAAGCACTGATGAGATCTCATCTGCAGCGCTGCGTGCAATTCTTGCCACTTTCAAGGAGGAGCTGGGAAACGTAATTCTACCTTGAAAATGGAAGACAATGACCTGAGTTAAATAAATTGAAAACCTTGAGTTATTCAGATAAGCGCCAACAGCATTTTGTAAAAGATTTCCTCTTACCGATACATCCAGGAGCTGGCGTTTAATGCATGGTTAGTTCTGGGGGGAACGAGCAGGCAGTATTTCACTTGGGAAAGTTGCTCTTTCTAACCTGTGCCTTCCTAGGCATGTTGCTTACCCTGAAAGCTAACAGGCAGGAATGAAGTTCACTCTTGGGCAGATGAGCRGTACAAGTCCTGCAGCACATTTAAATGCTCAGAGTAGGGCAAGAGAAGGGGCAACCTACTTTACAGAAGGCTTTCAAGCTCAGTAAACCACCAAAAAAATCATAGAAACTGAGATTAAATTTAGTTAACTTGCCAATCTTACTACTTCTTGAGTCTTAAAATCGGTTCTTCTCCCTTCTAAAAACATTTGAGCTGTATCTAGGATTGTGCCTTTGCCTCAGCAAATAGGCTCCTGGCTTATGCACCAGAGATTGTTTGAATACAGAGAAGAATTGTTGGGGATGAGGATTTACCCAGCATTCTGGAACAKGTTTGTGGTCTTATTCAACCTGCTGTCTGCAGCGTGCAGCTTTCCCTTGCTTCAGCAAAACCACATAGCCCTCAACTAAGTTACTAAGCAGACTTCTGTAAGATATTATCCAGGTCAAGCATTTAACAGGACTCAAAGTAGAATGGGATGCATGGTGGGTTAATGAAGATTCACGGAATTAAAGGAGTAAAGATTAAAAGGAAGTGCAAGAGTGCTGGAAGATGTGCAAATCCTCATGCTTTAGGATCTGAAACAGTGTCACAAGGCTCGGAAAAAACCAGGTGCTATGGTATCATTATTGAGACCATCCTTTCAGTTGGCTGGTACTGGTCATTGTCAGGAACAGGAGTCTGGACAAGGTGTGACCCTTCATGTCCTGTCTTCCTCTGTTAGAACGACAACTCCAGGTGAAAAAACTTAGGGGTTCTCTTACTTCTTTGAGTAGCCAAACACGCCTCATAGTCTTCATCTCCTGGTAGTGTCTGAGACCTGTGTATGACTAGCACCCTACTCTTTTTTCATGCTTTTTTTGCAAGCATGCATGACTCATAAAAATAAAACTTCATTCATCCTTGTGAAAGACATGGGCATTTGGGTGAAAAGGGTGCAGAAATGTTTTTTGTCTTTCAACTTCAGCATAAATCTTCCATATGAACCCCTTTCTCTCCTAGCCATGGACTTTCTCTGAATGTCTGTGATTTTCTAAAGGGCAGAGAATCAGATAAGAAATGTAGAAAGAGGGTGAATCTCTGTTAAATCAAGCTAAGGGATGAAGACAARGGTAGGGGAAGAGAGGATGGTGGGTGATGAAAAGAGCCTAGCAACAGCCCGCACAGCAGGCAGGAGAGCAGAACTGRTGGTTGCATGAGCCCGTGTTATGCTCGGCAGGTGTGGCTTGTGCTAGAAGGTACTTAGTTCTTCCCCATTATGCCTAAAGCACTAACAACCTTTGAGCTTGTGCTGGCAAGTCCACCAACAGCCTAGCCCGTGCCACAGGAAAACTTGGGGGCTGATCGGTGTTTCGCAAAAGCCTTTTTGTTCTGGGCTTTGGGCACCACTACCATCTGGTACTGTTATCAAACAGGATTACAGGATTATTACTGAAGAGCAGTTTGTAAAATTACACATTTTGCAATGAGATAAAATCTAGCAATAGAAAGAATAGCTGGGGGCTCTTGAAGTGGCCAGCTCAGTCCCCTCTGCCCCTTGTCCTTGCAACTTCAGCAGCTCTGGAAGGAGAGAACGCTGGCCGAAGGCAATGTGAGGGTGTCTGGGGGGAAGGTAGAAGGTTACATCAAGGCAGCAAGCTACTGTAATTCCAAAACCCCACCCAGGCAAAAGAAGCAGGGATGAAACACAGATGGGTGACATCTACCTGGCACTTTGTTCTCAGTTGTGAGAAATGCACTTTTTGTGGTTGTTTTGCTCCCCTCACTTTGCAGGCACGTGTTACCCATAAAAAGGGCAACGCACCTGATTCTGCTGACGCTTTAATTTGGTTTTACATGAAAATTGAAAAATGTCATTACAAAAAATGTTTCAGATGTRTACATACATAGACTAGTTTACATGCAGTCCAGCTTCCTGCTGGTCCTTTGTAGCAATGTGGGCTTAAAGAGTTAGATGATAAAGCTTTCTATATTTAGCAAATAGATAAACAAGGCCCAGTTAAACCTTTCGAGATGTCCTTCAAGAGTCTCCATTCACACTGCTGTTCAAGTACTGTTCTTTAATGTCACCGTTTACAGACACTGCTAGAAAAAGAGTTGCTTCACTTTTCAGTTGCATTTCCTGGCATTTGTTTTGCCTAGAGATGGGCATCAAGTGCTTTTTTTAGGAGGTGTCTGCTTTTAGAAGGACACCAGCAACAGGCAATCTGGATTTCATTGATTGTCCTTTACCATTATCATCCATGCTGCTGCCTTCAGTGCTGTGCTAAGGTACCTGGCAGATGCTTGGTGTTTTATTTGGGTTACTCCATGGAGAAAACGGTCCCAGAAATGATTGCTAATAACACCTCATGTTCCATAAAATTTGGAAAATTTGGAAAATTTGGAGTCTTTGGTTTGGTCCTCATTCTCAGCACTTTTTCCTTGCTTTAAGATCCAGTTGCAGTTTCAGTTCACAACAGAGCAAGCTTCCTGGACAAGGAGAGACAACAACTGAACAAACCTTCCTGTTTGTCCTGCTCTTGGAAAGAGAGAGAGGTGGTAGAGATGGTTTCTGGGGCCACGGTTGCTCTGCAGCATGCTTTCTTCCTATTTCACTGTGCACAGCTTACTGTGAATGAGTTTGAACAGTCCCAAGGCAGTACTGAGCTTTCAAGTGTGTGGGAGACTAAAAGATACCAGCTGATTTTTTTATGATACCTTGGCATCTATTAAGTTTCTCATATGCTTCAATTCTGTTGCACATTCCTGCTGTGCTTCTTCCCCCTTTGAAGTCCATGGACCTAAACTTTAGCAATGGGAGGAGAAAGGGATCTTGGAGAAGAGAGGAGAGTTCCCCACCTACCTGACCACCCTCCCACTGAAGACCACTGTCCTCTTGCCCACGAAGTACAACAGTACTGTGGTACCTGGTGGTATTATGATGCTTCTCTTGGTATTGGCACCACAGCAGATGCAAATGATGCTACAGACTACGACAGAGCTCCATAGAGTATCTGTGGTGAGGGGAAGCACTGCGAGGAGATAATCTGYCAGACCCATGGGCACTTGCCATTTYGCAGCTCTCTGCTGGGTCTTGGTGGGCCTGGGAACCATTGCAGGAAAGAACTATGAGCATGGTATCTGCAATTTATTCAATCTGTGACCTGTCTGCTGCAAAACAGAGCCTTAGCACAGCCCTAGGAATGGAGTTAGAGTATTTTGTATGAGCCACAGTAAGTGAGCAGCAATGGTAATTTACCAACTATCTTTTACCCTAAGATCTTGGAGCAGGATCACAAGTATTTCCTAGCAGGACTGAAGACTGGTAGACCAGTGGTTCTCCATTGCTTTTGGGTTGCAGAAGAAGTTTCCCAGTAGAGGTGACAATCCCTTCATGGTCAGTCTAGACCTACTAAGACTTTGTTTTTCTCATCATCTTTCACAGAACTTTCATGGTTGTGGTGCGTGAAACACCCAGGAAGCTGCAACCTATGAGGCTGAAAATCACAGGAGATAGTGGGACACAAAAATTTTCAGACACAGCTAGTACCATTTGTTCACTCAAGTCCTTTTGGAATGGGGAGCTTGAACAAACAATGCAGAATCCACCATTTGGAGAGAAGGAAAAGTTTATTGGTACTTTTATAAAAGGAAACAGTCTCTATAATACATTGTTATAAATATTTATAAATATTCTGTGGAACTTAAGACCCACTCAAATAAATAAATAAATATTGCAATATAAATAAGTAATGCTTTCTTACTAGCTGGTGATGGCCAGCATCTCCTTTGAAGAATTAATTCTTTTGACATTTTGATACAGTTCTCTATAGTTACAAATATGTTTTTTGATGCAAAATCCACTGTGCATACACTCTTAGCTTAGGGACTAAGTCCCCTGGCTACTGATGGAATAAGCAACTCTTCTTACTTTGTTCTAATGTATGAATATAGAGATGGTATAGAGATTTAACCCYACCGACATTGCTCATCAAAGTTTGATATGGATCGAGGCAGAACTTTTCATGATTCAAATTGTTGTAGGTCTGTTGACTGGGAGTCCTAGAGAGCTCTGTGGAGCTTACAACAATTTATGCAAAATGAAAACTTTGCTCGTGTCATTGCAGTCCGGAGTTCTCAAGGAGCAAAAGCCAAGAAGAATGGTATAGGAATCAAGTAAAATTATTAAACTAGAACATATAAATAAAATCACACCTCTCCACTGTATAGACAGCAAGGTAAAAAGTCTTGCTGTATTTTGAATAAGCAAGAAAATACACAACTATCCGCCTGCCCTGCAATTCTCCTAAATCTGTTAGAATCACTCCTTTCCTTTTGAAACTAATCAAAAACATGATGAGTTTAGAGGATGAAAACCAACAAATTATGAGACAGAACTCTTGGTCTAGTCCTAATCATTTGGCTTGTCCTGTGCTCCTAAGAACTTACATGAATTAGGAATCACTCCACATAGGAAAACTATTCTAACAGCAGAACCAGGCCCTATGACTTTTCTAACGTAGCAACTTGGATGTTGTAGATAAAGAGATATTGCGTATATATACATATATAGAAAAAAAAAGAGATTATTTTAAATGCTGTCGGCAGGACAGACCCTGCGCTAAATCCAGAACAATTTCAATGAAAGCAAGAAACACAGGGGCCTTATTCTGATTTTGTTACACTGCTGTAACTCCAGTGGCTTCAGTGAATTACTTCACGAGACAGAAAAAAGAACAGGACCAGAATCTAGCCTAATGTCTTTTGCATTATTGCTATGAGCACACTTGGGTCAAATGTACCATTTTCAGACTGTTGTCAGGCTGTTAAATATACTAAATAAACAAAATAGAAGAATCTGCATCTTGACATGCAGAAAATGCACACACACCAAAATAAAAAGCTCTTCTCAAATATCTACCACGCTGGATTTTTGTGCAGCTCATCGGTACCTTGCTATTGATTTCTGCAGAGTACATCAAGAATAACTTTTTCAAAATGACACAGATTTAAGATTACAGGAGGATGGAATAAAAATGAAAAGAAATAAGGGAGAAAAATAGCTAAGCATGTACACAATTTTCAGAATTCTTGTGGAAATGAATATAGCTCCATTAAGACCAATCAAGATATACTGAATTCTACCAGCTAACAATTTGACACCTAAATTACAATAAAAAGCTCTGCTCTGCAGATATCGCATCTTAACTAAAGATTTGCAAACTTCAGATGTATATATGGAGGTTAGATTCTGATAAATAAACTTACCCATAACATATACCGATGTAGGGAAAATGTTTTGTCAACATTAGAGATCTCCTGATTAATATTGAAGTAATTTCACTCTTACAAGTATAAAGCATCTGATACCTGCTCAGAACTAAATAGAAACATGGATGCTAAACTTAGATTCTCCTTTTCTAAATACAAACCTAATTTTCGCTCATTAGATGAGAGTCTTCATGAGCTATTAATAGTCTGATGCCTATAAGGCATCATTTTTTGGATTTTTTTTCCCCTGTACAGTTCAGCAGTGTGCAAAACAAACCATCCTGTTTAACACACTATTGATTATTAGTAATCCTGGTACTTCTCTCTGGGTTGGAAATATGCAAAACTAATGAATGTCTCTACATTGTATTTCCATATTGTGATGCTAGAATTTAGTGAATATAGAAGTGTGATAGTGAAGCACTTGAGAGACAGTAAGACTCTCTTTTTTTTTCCCAAACCTCAGCATGGATTCAATAAGTGTCAGAAATGACTCCTTCTACACAAGACCATTTGATCCTGTCCTGTTCTCCTGTCAGTTACTCCAGTTTTCCATGTGTGTGACTCCTATGACAGCAGAGTAGTCACTTTTTGACTCGTGTGGGTGTGAAAAGAGACTGAAGCTCCAACTTAACAGCTAAAAACATATATAGCAATTTTTATACAATAATATAACACACCATCAGTTGGTTTGTCTGCTGTGCTTGCACAGCCAGGGATGGTGCTAGTAAGAGGATTCCCTGTCTCTGTTGGAATCTCAGATGCTCCAGATCTCTTCCCAGTTACCTCAGTAACATAACATTGGTTTCTTGTTTCATTCAAGTGAATTCTTTTTTTCACTGATGCATACTTAAGGTGATTCAGACCCTAAAATGTTTGGTTTGTATTATTTTTTTCAAAAATGTATCTTCTTTCCAGTAAAACAGAGCCCCAACTGGAAAATGTCCAACTTGTTTTTTCAGTAAACTGTCATCTGTAAGTAGAAAATTTGAAATTAAGGATTTTTTCCCAATGTCTTTCAGGTTTCTAATAGCCATTTTGACATTCAGACTGAGTGTGCTAGACAGTTCCTTTTGCCTATTATATTGGCCCATTCGCCCATGTCTTCAATTTGCAAGTGGCAGTGCCATAGTTATCTTGTAATATAAAAGCGAGGACTTGCGTACCTCCTGGCATCCATCATAGCATGTGGGTCATCTGGGTTGACCACGTCGTTCTGGTTGATTCTCATGGGTTCTCTGGGCACGTGCGAAAAGTCTGCTTGCTGCTGCAACTGGGATCCGAACGTGGAGATCTTTCTCTGTGGGACCAGGATCTGGTGAGGATCCATTGGATCAATATCTGCACTTCTAGTATTTCTGTGGGGCTCAGGTGTGTTGAATCGGAACAAAGGGATTTCATTTCTCCTGGACAAAAACTGGGAGTATGGTGGTGGATTCATACCAGGGAAGAAAGTTTGTTTAACTCTGCCTAAGCTAACCAGGAAGTTGTGTTTGGGAGATTGGTACACATCATATCCATTTTCCAGCGTCCTGTGGTTGAACACGCAGTCCTCTTGACTAAAGTAATGCTTAGGGAAAAAAAAATGACACCTGTGAGCAGAGGGATTTGGTGAATGACAAGTGCTGATTAAAGAGGGATGAGATCTTGCAGCAGGTGTTTTTCTGATCTGTAACTCAGACAACTCGGGCTTAGTCAAATGTAGATCTGAGATGCATGCCTGTGTTTTCAGCAAAGGTATTACAACGATAACATTGTTTTCTTTCAGAGGGCTGCATTGTTTGAGCTACTCCCAACCCGTGGCTCTACGCTACAGCAGGAATTCAGATTGGTCCATCACGGGATCTCATTCTGCCCTCTTTTACCCAAGCAGGAACTCAGATGATTTTTGTCAGCTCTACAACTCAATACAATCAAAGAAGAGAGGAAAGTTTAACCTAAGTGGCAGGTCCTCAGCTCGCTTAAATCTGCATCCTCCTGCTGTAGCTATACAGATTTGCCCTAGCTGAGAAAATAGGCCCCACAGCAGCAGACTGCACCTGCCTTTCAGTCTTGAGTCTTAGTAAAGGTCACTCACCGAACCAAAAATATTTCCTTTCATGTCCATACATAGGTAGCGTCCACTCTTCACACCTGTGATTATTACTGAGCCAGCACCCTCGGACTTGATCATTAGGGCACCTGTTTAGAAAAACAAAGATGTCAAATCCAGGACCCAGTTCGACACTGCATCGTTGCCTTACAGATCCACAGGTGCTCTGGCTGGAAGTGTCCTCTGGGGGTCTGAACCAACCTCCCACATGACCTGGGACTATTGCCCACCCTAGATCAGGTTAGCTGTGGCTTTGTCTGTCTGAGTTTTGGAAAGCTCCCAGGATGGAGATGCCACCACCTCTCCAGGTGCCCTGTTCTAGTGCTGCACTAACCTCCCAAAGGCAAGGTTTTTTCCCTAACATCCCCTCTGAAGTCCCAAACCACAGTCTGTGGGCATTGCCTTTAGTTCTGTCATCGGCCACGACCAAGGGGAGTTTGTCTCCCTCATCTTTGTGACTGCCCTGTGGTATTAAACTATCCTTAACCTCCTTTTTGCTATACTAAACAAGCCCAGCTCCCTCAACCTTTCCCGATAGATTGTGCTCAAGGCCCCTGACCATCCTGAAAACCCTCTGCCAGACCAGCTCCAGTTTCTCCACATCCATCTTGAACTGGGGTAGCTATAGTGCTCCAAGAGCTGCTTCACCAGTGCTGAGTAAAGTGGGAATAACAGCTTTCCCTGATCTGCTGACCACAGTAGCTGGTTTGCCTTCCTTTCAAAGTGAGTGTGCTGTTGACTTACGTTTGACTTGGTGCCAGCTGTAACCCTCAGATCCTACCCAGGAGGGCTGTACACACCCAGCCTCCTCCCAGCCTGTGTAGCTGCAGGGGGTTATTGCAGCCCCGGTGCAGAACTTTGCACTTCTCATTTATCCGGTGTCTCAGTAGTACTGTGGTGACCTGGCAGAGATTCAGTCACCCTCCTTTTCATGACCCCTTTCGTTGTCTGATTTGCACCCTTCCTGCTCCACCATTCCAAATACTGGTGTATGTGCTTTATGGCAGATACGGGCAAAACATGGTATTTTGCTGGCTGTTGTTCTCTAAAACATCACACTGGTTCTTGACCAACATACCTAAAATGAGTTTTATAAAACCTTTAAATACGCAGGAAGAATAACAACAAGACAGTGCAAGCATCCCTACAAGTGTTTCATTAGTAATTCCTAAAAAAAAAAAAAAATAGCAGAACTTGATCCTTTTTTGTCCTTGATTAAATTATAACTTTTAAAAACATCCCTTGCTCCTTATATACTTACATAAAAACATCATTACATATGCTTACATTTTTAATTGAGTGGATGAAGAAGACACTATGCAGCAATAATAATAAACATGACTTTATGATGCCTAGCTACTTGTGATTTGGGTGCTGCTAAAAGAGAAGTACTTTTGAAATGCTATGAAAGAACCCTAAGTCTTAAAAAAACCCCATTTTTCTACTAACTATAGCATTTGGGCCAGTTATTCAGCAAAGGAAGAAGAATACCATAGTTTTTCATGAAAATAAACTGATGAGACAATTTGAAAACCTTTTAGTTACAGTGGGGAATAGTTACTTCTCATGAACCAAAAAGGCTTAGCGCTTCTTTTATGACAGTCTGGCCTTTTGTAGTTTCCCGTTTTTCAATTGACCTTTGCATACCCATGTTCTATGCACATCAGAGTTAGTTTTAGTAGTTATCAGCTCTCTACCCCAAAATAAAGATTTGACGGATGCTATTGGTTTTCCACCACTGCTGTGGTGGGTCCCTTCAGTGCAGTTCCTTTGGTAATACTGTCACTGCAATGGGAAGTAGTGATTTGGGGGATGTCATCACCAACCTCTAATAGGAACTTCCACAAGAAGCTGTGGGTAAAATCATGATGTGAAGGATAATTCAGGTAGTTTTTGCTTGCAGAGTACCACAGGAACCATAGGACTTCACTTCTCTTAAGTGAGGAATGAAATTCCCCATCCTCTATATCTCTTTGGAGCGATTTTGTTTATTTGTTAAAGAAAAGGAGGATTATAATTATGTATATTTTCCATCCCATAGCTATACTCCTCTGTCTGCCTGCCTAATAAGAGGAGGAGATTTTTTAGAGGTAGTGAGAAAACAAAAGTCTTGTTCTCCCTCCCCTGCTCCCATGAAGACTGAGGGTCCATAGCAAGCTACTTACTGTAAATGGTTTGGTGAGGAACACCATCAACGTAGCCATCAGCGTTGATTTGGAGATGGAAGCTGTTCCTCTCTGTATCTGTGTAGAGGTGCATCAGGTGATCTCCATTCCCCCAGCTGGGATTCAGCAGCGGAGAGGAGTTGGGAAAGGCGAGGGTAGCCTTCAGGCTACAGAGTACCAGCAGTGTGTACCCCAGGCAGCTGTAGGGACTGGTCTGCGGCATGGCTCGCTGTTCCTAGGGGTTGGTCGGTATCTGCAACTTGATACGCCTCTGTGCTCCTCGCTTTCCCTTGGTCGCCTGTGTCTGGAGCGTGAATCCTCAGATAGGTTCCCTTCTTTTCTGCAGAGGCTTATAAAGGGCAGCAAAGTGACATCACACAGGAAAAACTTCTCCACATCCTTGATTTTTGTCAAAGCAACATTTTAAGTGTCCTGAAACCTCAAGGGAAGGATCTCTGGCTAAGGTGCGGGGGGGAAAAATGTAAGGTTTCTAAAGACAGCTCACGAAAGCTAATCATATGTTCAAATGTTATCTACAACCCTGTGACATCTGAAAGCTTCCCACGCCCCTACTGTTAGATCCAGGAAGAGCAATCCGCTGCACTTCTACTGAAGGGAATGACCCTTCAGACCTGAATTATCTTTTTTTCCCAGATATGTTTATTCAGATTCCCACCTCCCCTCTCTGTTTCCAAAATACATTCTGATTTAGTGGAAACATCGAATACTGCTTAAATATTTTGCAAATGTATCAAAAACTGATACTAGGTTGTCCTGGGCCTGATTACCCCTTCATTATGGTGTCAGTTTAGCAGTGAACCTGTTGGGCTGACATTTGTGTCACTCCATTTAAGCAAAGGAAACTTGATATAAGCACAACCCACTTCAAATAAGCTGTCCCTTTTATTTCTCCTGTTTCATTTTGAGTCACCTAAATAATTTAAAGTTGGCCAAACAGCTGAAAATTACCTGTAAAAGACTTAAAAACTGCATGGTTTTTCCTGTATTGCACATCTAACTGGCAGTCTTTTACAGAGTCATACGGGTTAGCATGGCCAGTAGATCTAGGATCTGAACCAAACCTGAAATCACTCATATTGGCACATTTTTATTACTTCAGGTGCAGCAAGCAAGCTTGGAAGAACTACAAAGGGACACGACCAAGCTGAAAAGTAATAAATGGACAGAGATGTTAAAAAATGTTCCAAGACACAATACCTGCTTTTCAGTTGTCCTGCCAATGTTCTGCGGCTTTATGAACAAATYTGGTGATTTAAAATAATATGGTTCCATTTATTGTATGAAAATGCTGTACTAATGGGACACTGTGTATACTGGTAAAACAATGATGATAGGAATAACAGGTTATAAAACTAGACTGTGTTAAGGTTTCTTTCAAAAATTAATACAAAACTGAAAAGAGTACAAAACAATAAATTAATAATTTTTTTTAAAGAAACTTGAGGATTTTAATTGTAGCAGTCTTAGGTTCAGTTGCCATCTCTAGTTGGACACAGTATGCGAAATTCTTAGTTTCATTAACAAGCTGTGGAGCAGTGCCATCAGCACCAAACGTATTATGGATTGATACAACTGTAACCAACTGCAAAAGCTGATCTGATTTTTTTTATTGTTTAAAATTAGCAAAACTCTGCCAAATTCTTCTGTCACACCTGTGTAAATCTGGAGACTTGCGTCAGTGTATGTACACCTGTGTAAATGACAGCATTTTTTAGCCAAAGTGTATAAGGGTCATATCTTAAACTGAGTAGACTGACAAAGCTCTCTTCACTGAGAGGCAATCTCGGCTAGATGTTTTACTGGTTATAACACCTGAAATGCTTTCATTTAAAAGATAGCTTGGAAGGAAAGGAGRGTTATTTTTTCTTCTCTTTTTTAAAGCAATGTATGTATTTAGCATTGAAATATCTACCAGTGTTTTTCGCTCTGGTATTAAAGCAAATGTTTGGGGTTTTTTGTTGTTGTTTGTTTTGTTCTTCTTTTGCTCCCTTTCATTAGACTACCATGGAAATGTGGATATGTATACCTCAGAAGCAGTTGCAAAAGTTTTTGCGAGAGGCACTTATAGGATAGTGTGTCCTCTTGGAATTTTTTGTGATTTCTTTTGTGAATGCAGTTTTTCTGGTTTGATATTTCATATTCATCATGAAATTTTTCTGTGCTTGCCATTATGCACTGATCTGATCTCTCTCCGGTGTCTTAGCTGCAGAGAAACAGTTCTCAGATGTTTGAAAAATTTATTCAAACCCCATTTTAGCACACGCCAATTGTGAGCAGCTGTTTTATTTTTTCATATGTCAAAGAAGCAAAGACTACTTTCACATGCTTAAACTGTTTGGCATTTTCAAAAGTTTCCCATAGGGTCAGCAAAACTCCAGACTTTGCTGAGTTCTGTTTAAGCTGCTGGGCTAAAGCGCATTTATGTAAGTCTCTGCTTGTGAGGATGATAATGCAAATTTTGCCTTTCATAGACTTTTTTTTTGTTTTAAACCTATAAATGCCCAGTGCATGTGGGTTTTTTTAACAGTCCATTTCTTCTTTATTTCAGGCTGATCCATTTATTCATTCTGTTGGTATGCCACTTACCTTCTCCTACTCATTCAGCTGTTGATGAAGTAACCAGGTGTGTGAAAGCTTGCTTACTTTTTCAGCTGTGTCTGTTAGTCTAACAGAAGTGATGACAATCTTTCTTCTCTTGTATTGTCATGCTGTTGCATCAGTAGTAGCAATATTTCTGCAACTTTTACGACATATGTCGATATTGCTTTTTTAGATCTCTATATCATTCTGAAACGTTTGACCAATTGAGACAGCTTTTCTCAGAACTCAGTAAAGAATTAGCTGCAGAGTCTTGCAGATTTTGCTTGGTTTAGAGGGAAGAAAAAAATGGAACTGAATTTGAAGACCAAAAACATTTCGGCAAACTCAGAACTGCTGTTCCTCTTTAACTGCTACCTTAGTCCAAACGAATAATTCAGCTAGTGCTAAGTTTTGTTCAAACGTGGAAATAGGTTAGTTTCTCCTCTGGAGGAGCTTACACTTCCAAGCAGATAGGAGGGAAAGTGGGTGCTGTGAAAACAGCAGTGTGAGCACATGTGGAGCTGGAGGCATGCTGGTGGGAAAGGACAGGGCTGACCTATGCCTTAGGACTGAATGCGGATGTTTCTATGGTCAGGATGGCCACTTTGCCACATTTTCCACTTCCCATCGCAGGGATGCTACACAGCCAGTGTCAGGTGCCACAGTGGCGCAGGGCTTTCCATGGAAGCATCCTGCAAAGGCAGCTGGGCGRCAGACCGGAGGTACCACCCATGGTGGATGTTGGGAAACATGGAGGTGAAGTGAGGAAATTCTCACTTCAGAGGAAGGTTGAAAGGAAAAGATGGATAAGACAGGTCCCAGCTTGCAGGCTGAAATTTATCTGAGAAAATCATTGATGCTCTGCCCCTTAGGGGTCCCATTCCCCTCCCTTTCTCTGCCATGCCTTCATCCCAGGCCTGCTACTGCTCCTCCTTGCTCCTTGCTTCAGAGGCAGCACAGGTCTGGCTAAGCCGGTTAGTCTGGGYGCTCAACTGGGCCAGATGCCTCAACTGTGACACCTGTAGTGCTTGTGTCTCGCTGGTACAGGATGTGCTAGGAGTGCTAGCCCAGGGCACACAGCAAACGGGACACAAAAACCTGAATATTTGTAAACGAACATAATAACTTTCTGTGCTGAATGAAGCAAATGTTCAGTGGAAAGTTTTGTAATTTATTTAAATATGATCATTTAACTGCAAATTATACCCAAAACTGTACACAGAAGGAACTGAGTCAGGGTCATGGGAGCAGCCTGGGATCTGACTTTCCCCCATTTTGACTGCTTTGAGTTTCAGCCTTAGGTAATTTTTTGATCAAAACTTACCATTTCAAATTTGTAAAACCCTGATCTCAGCAACTGTATGTCATCTCTTGTCCAGCTGCTAGCAAAGTAACTCCTTTCTTTTATTGCTTATCACTTCAGCCAACTGCAAAGGACTTGCAAGGAAAAGGCAAGCTTTTTTACAACAAATTTAAGCTACAAGTGATTTGCTCTCAGTCACCTTTTGCAGACCCCTTGAAAGTGCTTTATGCACCATCAAAAATTTGCAGGTTAAAAAAATGAGTTTCATACTCAATATAATTGGGGTTGCCTTCCAGGATTCTCCTACGAGTAAAAATGCACGTTCCATCACAGTRCTGGACTACCTTTCATCACGTAGGAGCACCTGTAGCACTGTTGCTTAATAAGGCATATTGACTTATATTTAAACAGGTGTGTGGCTTGTCCTTTTGCAGAACTCTGCTATCTGGTTTTCTGGGCTGGCCGCAGGAAGCCTCTTGCTCTCTGCTGTTTCAAAGATCACAAGGGAGTTTGGGTTGACAGATTTGAAACTACCTCTGCTTTTAACAATTTTTTTTGCATTACATCTCTTCAAAGAGGTCAGAGAAATCAGGGGCCCTTCCCTCTCCCTCCTCTTCCTTAAAATCACTGTAATAACTGGCTCTGGGACAATCACATCTTCAGCGTTGGAAATACAAGGGTGGAGTGCCTCTCCAGAAGTTATTCTAGGAATAATGACGCACTAAGTCAACGCTATGTACAGTGGACACTCTGTGTGCATGTGTGTGCATGAGCCTTTGCCACAGACTTTACCCGGTGTTGTTAAACACATCCTGAGTGACCTTATTTGGATGTCCCATTCTTGTCACACTGCCCACGACTAAAGAAAACATCCTGGCTAGGTTCACCTACGTGAAACAAATGAGGTAAGCACAGCCCACTGGGTCTGGGACCGCAGCATGTACTAGCAGTTTCTGCAATGTGCTTGCCAAATATATTGTCTTGGGTCTTCTATTTTTTCCCCTCACCCTTTTTCTACATAGTAGACATTTTGGAAATCCATTTCCAATTTCAGAAGTGCTAAGTCACCTGCACAGGCAGCTCAGACAGTGATATTGCTAGAGTAGCTTCCTCGATGCCTTTTTCTACAGGATGCAGGATGTATGGTCTTCCTGAGAAGCTCCTGTCTTTTCTTCTTGGCGCTTTTCTTTCCAGTCAGACAGAAGACTGGCAGAAGCTTTCAGCTCTGGTTCACAAGTCCAAAAGGGGGGACAGCTTTTTACCAGTGACTTTAGAGACTATGGGCTTTCAAAATTTAATGCAACAAAGACAGGCAGAGAGAGAAAGCCCCAATATTTCACTGTATTCTGAGGAGGAGGTAGATAAGAAATCAGACTTCCCTGCCTGTAAATGTCCCAGATGGGCATTTGTGATGCTGTTTGTGTTGTTTTGCTCTAACTGAAATGAAGGGCCTCATTCCTCCTCCAGCTGAAATCCTTGGCAGAGCTCCCAGTCAAAGCAGAACCAGTCCCTAAAAGGTTGTGTTTTCTGAACAGAGAGTGTTTCTGTCATTTTAAAGGGTCTGAATTTTCTTAGGTATTGTGGAATAGAGAATGGTTACAATCTGTGATGAGAGCTGCTGATACCCTCCATTTCCAAAGAGATGCTTCTAGTTTATTGAAATGGAGTCTCCCAGGTGGTGGCACCTGTTCCTCTGGGGATGAGAAGCCCCTTTCACATGTGGGGACCTGCTTCTCCTGCAGCTCAGGTCAGCACCTGGACACAAGCAACCACATAGATCAGCTAATATGCTTGGTGGTATATAGATGAGGGGATGTACTTGCCCTACGGTGAGAGAAACAAGAAAAATTAGTGGGGATCTGAGGGTGGGTCCTAGGATAGGAGTCTGTGAGAGGCAAGTGGTCAAGGTGGGAGGTAGAGGTGTGAAGGGGTACACCAAGAAAGTGAAGGAAGAAGGCATGAAGACAGACCTCTCTCCATGTTTGGCTGCGGGAGCTGCTGCTCTTTGTAAATGAGCAAACTGAGGCAATCTGCTTGAAGGATGCAGGTGGCTGAACTAAATGCTCTTTCTCAGTGTCTTGTGGTAGTAAGTTCTCCTGATAATCTGTGGCTTAAAATATGTATATATATTTAAAAATACGTATTTTGATCTCTCAGTGTGCAACGTGTAATTTCATATAATGTACCGTAAGAGTGAAAGAGTTTTAAGTTAATTCTGCTCCTACACACGTACTTGTATCAGTTCTTAGGTGTTTTTTTCTTCTCAAAACTAGACAGCCCAAGTCAACCTGAGTTCTCACATGGAGATCCCTCCATGCTTGCACTGAGCATCCTTGGATTGTTGCTCCTGCTGCTCAGATCCTAGCCTGAACACCTTGATTTGCTTCAGTCCACCCTCTATAAAATAAAATCCACATGCCCGACAGTAAGAACCTGCAACACTTCTCCATCCCTTATTTCACTGCACGACCCTTCTGTCTTCCATGGATACTTCTCCACTGTTTCCTATATTCCCTAATGTGGTACAACTAAAAGCTCTTTAACCTATCGGACCTGAGACAGGAAGGATGTTAAAAGTATACCAGGTGGATTTTGCCCGGTGGGTTGACCGCGGGTTGGGGCACAGCTCCGGGGGCAGCAGAGCCAGTGGAGGCCACCCATGGCCAGCAGAGCCCTGGCAGGCGTCCCCAGGGGCGAGCAGCAGCTGAACCAGCAGCTGAAGTGTCTCAGGAGCCGATGGCACTGAATGAATCAATAAGATGTTGCTTCTTTTTTTTTTTTTTTCTTTAACCAGTAAGATAACTATAATATCTTCCCTTTCATCTGCAGGGGAAGGGAGCAAAAAGATAAAAAGCAGCCTCTGCGAGACTCCTCTTGGATACACTCTAGTTTAAAGGCTGACACTCAGCTGCTTGTGAAGCATTTTGCTCACAGCAACTCTGTTGCCTTTCAATTCTGTTCAATTCTTCTTAGTACTGCAAACAAAGTCATTAGAAATAGAAGTGTGCCCTTGGGGAATCCTTTTCCTGTGCCCTTTATCAGAGTTGAAGCAGAAGCATTTGGATGCTCAGGGTTGAGGGGAACTTAAATTTCTTGATGCTCTTTTCACATTTAATGTTTTATTATGGCCGCTATATTGACTCCAAACCCTTATAGCCAAATGTTACTGAAATAGTGTTGCTATTGAACTGGTCAAGGATTTTTTTTTTCTCCTGCACATCAACACACACAAAGTAGAGATATCAGCTTTATAGATATTTCTTTAGATGTGTGAACTCCTTGTCTCTTGTAAAAACCTGTAGGGGTTGGTGGCACTTAGGTTGGAGTCCGATATTGTAAAATGTAGTTTGCTAGCATGGCAAATTACTTGCAGTCTTTGAAGGACATTTGGTTTCTCAGCTGCAATGAGTTTACTCTTGAGAAATGCATGCCCTTACACAAGGGGTTGGGAGGGATGGAGATGGCAGCCTTATAAGCAGAAGCAAAAGTTTTAAAAGACACTTTTTAATGATTGTTTTCTTATTTTATGTTTCCAAACCTATTTTTGGGAGAAAAAATTCAGTACAGTATTCACAACCCTTAAGTTTTCAACTTTACAGCAATGATAATTGATCTAGACATAGGTGAAGATAATGTCTAGGCAGTCTAACCTTACCAGTCTACCTCCACAGCTTTGCACCTGAATTCTAGTGATTATGCAAGTTGTGAATTTTTTTCTGAAGAAGAGATGACATTTAAAAAATGGACCTCTCTAGCATCAGTTTGGTTTCAGATGTAAAGAAACAAAGAACAGTCTTGCAAGATTTAAAAGATACACTGATATTACAAAAGATTTTGACAAACAGATTTGAAATGCAACTATAATGCATTTCTGAGTAGTGTTTGCAAACCAAGCAGAGTGACATTAGGTTAATGAATGGCACTGAAAAAAGGAGGAATTAAAGCTAGTAAAGCAGGAGCAGAACATGAAACATACTTTTTACCTTGGTCAGGAAAAAAAAAAAAAGTGAGTGAATTGGTTCCCAGTCTTCTCCATGGATAGTGCTTTGTTTCAAACAGTCTGCTCTAACAGCCCTCTGTAATGTACAATTTCTGTACAAAACCTGTACATTAAAATCCATTAAGACTGAGAGTAAGTATCAGTAATTTAGGGTAAAATATGCTATGGTCACAAGTTGAAACAAAGGAAATTTTGGTTGGAGAGAGGTTAAAAATTCTTCYCCTGAGAGTGATGTTGCACTTGAGCAGATGCCCAGAGAGGCTGTGGCCCACAGCCCTGGAGACATTCAAAACTTGAGTGGGCAAGGTCCTGAGTGAGCTGATCTAGCTTGGGAGTTGGTTTTTCTGTTATCTTGGCTTGGACTAGAAACCTCCAGGGGCCCCTTCCCACCTAGATCTTTCTCTCATTCTATGACATTGGGCTTGTAATGTATGCCACTGCATTTATTGACAGTTTCCAATAAACTAATAGGGTAATTTCCCCTCGTTAGATAGAAGATGAGAATAGATAGTAAAATTTGTTCTAACCTAGTTTTAAGCTTACTCCAGTCTCTTGGGTTCATGTTTCTCTCGACTCTGCACTCTGGAAGAAGAGATGGAAAGGCTTAGGTTAAAGAAATGAAGAATGGAAAATGCAAAGAGGGAGGGGGGAATGCAGTGAAACTGTCAAAAGACAAAATATGCAGACAACCTCATCATCAGCCAAGGTCTCTTTTGCTGTGGGGCAGTAATAACATAACATGTGACTGATATGGTTAGAATTGCTTCAGTACAATTGCATGTGTTGCTGTTTAGCTCTCAGACTTACTTTTTAGTGGGATCTCTTTGAAACTAAAATTTGATTCGAGAAACATTTGCTCTATAAGTTTTAAGAGTAATTTTTTAATCTGAAAGCCTAAGCAGTAAATGAAGAAGCCCATGATTGAACCAAGCATTGTTCTTGTACCCAGTACTTCTAATGCAAGGAAAGTAGAAACATTTCCCAAGCTACTGCGAGACTAATACCTAATTCTGGACTCCTTTAAAGCAACATGGAGATCAAACTTTGTAAAGGGCAGGGCAAGATAAGTAACAGTGACTTCATTTTTTCACCTAAAACTGTGTTAGCTCAGCTTTGCTCAGAAGCTGGGGTCTGTTTGTTGAGGTATTTCTGTGATGGGGGCACCTGGAGCATATAGACAAGGAATGATTAGATTGGATGGAAATCTGGCAAAGATATGTCTCGAACTCTGCCCCTGATTCAGGTTTTCCATCACAGAATGGCTTTTCAGGCAGATTCACAGCTACAATATTTCTTTGTGTATTGCAGTGACAATAGTTCTTCGTTTTGCCTTCTTAGCCTGTCACACTGCTGGCAAGGAGGAACTTGAGTGACACATTGCTCCCTGGATGCACAGGTTCATCAGCTGCTGGGACACTGATCCTGCACCTGGGCCCTACTGATCTTTGGCCATTTTCACAGCTGGCTCAAGCTGGTGTCGTGCCAGGACTGGTTGGGAAATGCATTCTGTTTCAAAGACAACAAGCAGGCTGTTTTTATCATCTTTATTGAAGTTTTGGACTCTTATCAAACTGCTCAGTTTTCCAAAAACAAAGATTTGCTGGCTGACATTTTTTTTTAAACTTAGAAATGCAACCTAACGCTTTTTTTTAAATTAAAAAAATCTTCRTTATTATCCTTTCCATGCCAGAAGCTGGCTAGCCCACCTGCCTAGCCTGAACATGACTATGTCTCTTTGACACTGATGTCACTTCAAGACCCCTTGTTCCATGCGTCATTCATCCTTCAGTCTCCACTTCTGGGGAAAGAATGGAAATGAATTCAAGTTAGCACCTTCATGACAGCTGATGACCAGCTCAGCATAAACTGAGGTTGTGTGGAACACAAACATGCATAAGAAATTTCATACAGMAGAAATTTCACAGTCACCCAAGTGGCTTGTAGATCTGCATGTTGATTGTTATAGCCCTGGGCCCAGGTCACAGACAGAGTAACCCCAGGAAAAGAACAGGCTCTGATCGCCTGGAATGACTCGGGATGGATCAGTTCTCATAACAAATATTTAAGAAAAAAATAGATGCTCTTCTCCAGACAGCCCTGAAACAAATATAATTGCAAACAAGTCTGTTGGTTTATACATTAATGCTAATTATTTCTCATTTGACGTAAATCGGTACGGTTGCATTGTCCTTGGAGGAGCTATTCTAGTGCTGGAAGCTCTGGTCCATGAAATCAAAAGCACAGAATAAAATTGTGAATTGTAAACAGTTAATTTAGGGACAGAAATTTAGTCCTGATCAAGGCACTTTGGTCCACACCTTGTAACAAAAAATACCCAATATGCATGCATGCAATACAGGATTGAGTAATACGTTCACATCTCATGATCCAAGGACACGGATTGTTCAGCTCATCTGGACTTATTGGCCCCTTGGATTTTGGCCAAACACTTTTCAGCAGACTACGGCTTCCAAAACAAACATGCTTTTGGGTTGAGCTGGATGAAGAACTTGGCTGGAGAGAAAAAAGAAATCTCTGCTTGTGGCTGCATACTTGGTTGTTTGTTTTCAGGATTTTTTTTTCCAGTGACAGCTCTTTCATCAGCCAGGATTGGTCACTGCAGTTAACTGTAATTCCAGTTTGCATTATATATATTAAACCTAGAGATTCCCACACTGTTTGTTTTAGCCTCAGTCTCCCTCTCAGTTACCCAACAGCTAGAAGAGATTCTTACTTCCTCCTTCACTCTTGTGTTCTGACAAGGAAACCAAATGTCCTCTTGGCTTCTGCTGAGTCATTTGTGATTCCCAACATGAGGCGCAAGAGCTTGCAGTTGGGTCATTTAAGGAACAAAGTCATCTGTAGTTAAATACCTGGGACCTAATTCTCTCCTCCATTGCTTAAACTGATGCAGAGTGGCTTCAATAAATGCCAAAAGTAGAACCCAAAAAACAGAATGCAAAAGAGATTTGGGGCTGTTTATTTCCTTTTATGAGCATATCTTAAGTTATACGGCCAATACTGACCAGCACTCTGAAGTCACTGAGACATCTTTAGATCATGGCCTGCAAATGCCTGTCAAAGATGCTGAATATCCTCTGCTTTCCTTAGCAACAGTGGGAATGGAATTGAGCATTGCTAAGCTCCGTAGGGACCGGGTTGTTTCACAACAGTTTAATTTGTTTGCAAATCACTTTATGAAATCCAGACAACAACCTCACCCCTTTGTCATGCTCTTACACAAAACTGTCTTGAATGTCTGGCAGTTCCCTTGAGAGGCTGGAGGGGGAATCCCCGGGTTATAGACTCTCTGCCTTTGCCACTCCTTACCCTCTGAGACTCCTTAGAGTAAGAAAGACTATCAATGCAACCATTAAAAAAACAATGGCATATTGGGTTGCATTAGCAAAAGCATAGCCAACAGATCGAAGGAAGTGTTCATTTCCCTTTTGTGAGGCCACATCTGACACTGTGTCTAGTTTTTAGCTCCACATTGCAAGAGAGATGTTAACAAGCTGGAGCAAGTCCAGAGAAGAGCCACTAAGATGTGTGCAGACTGCAGCACATGATATACAAGGAGAGGCTGTTGGAGCAGGGTTTGTTCAGCCTGGAGAAGACAAGGGGGGAGATCTGGCTGCAGTTTCACTACATGAAAGGCAACATACAGAAGATGGAAGTGATATTTTTAGGATGTGAAAAATACATTGCTGAGGTATTTGTCTACTTTCCATTTATCAGAGGTGTCCTGATCCAATACATATGGCTAACTTAATTTTCTACATTGTTGGTTTTGCAGCATTGCCTGCATACAAGACACAGTGCAGAGACACAGCACCTTGTCCATGGTCACTAGGAAGCCTGTGGCAGAGCTGAGAACTGAGCCTATGACTCCCAAATGCTAGTCCAGCACCCTGTAAACTGTTGCAGCTGCCTCTCCAATTACAGACCCCCAGTGTGAACTTTTTCCCAGAGGTGTCTTTCTCCTCCAGTTCCAGAATCAGAAAGACTGTACAGAATTGTGAACATTCATGTTAACCTTTCTCTAATATTGCCAATTTTCAGAGAAACATGTTCTTCATCTCCAGAGTTATGGTGATGTTTCTCAATCCAGGAGGTCCTAGGTCAGGGCCATAAGGGCCAATTAAGGCCAAGCTTAAGGGCTTGGCGCTGTGGGGATGCCAGAGCCCAGGGGAAGGCCGGTCCCTTGGGAGGGCTCATAGGGCCAAGGCCCTGCGTGGGCAGAGAGCAGCTCCATGGTGCTCGCCTCAGGGCTCAGGAAGGCCTGAGCTCACCCTCGGGGAGCAGTGCGGGAGGCCAGGGGGATCCCGTGGCCCACAGCTCTCCTGCTGTGGCTGGCAGGGGCAGGGGCAGAGGCCTGGCCTGGCCGGCCTCCCTAGGCCACGGGGTGCTCGGGCAGGCAGGCCCACAGCTCAACAGGGAGGGCTATGGCACCATGGCCACTATTCCGATAGCGCCTGCTCTGCAGTGCATTCGTTTTGCAGTCAGATGATTTTTTTCGTAGACAGGGGCGTTAGAAAAAAATCTGTCTGGCGCCTTCATTTGTGTTTTCGTCAGGCATGATTTTATCTTGCCTGTCTTCCCTTTTTTCTTTTTCTTCCCTCTGCATTCTTCAGTCCCATCTCCCTGGATGTTTTTTCTGGGGCATCTTGTTTTCTCTCTTTCCAAAAAGAAACACTGCTTGAGCATACCCTGCTTCATTACYGCTGACCCTGCCTGTGCTATTAAGAAGCTCTGATGTCCTCACTTGGATCTGTCCCAATCCAGGCTAGTTTAAACAAGACCAGGCCCTGGAGGCACCTTTGGTTCGGGTTGTTGGGCTGGCCTTCTGCAAGGCTGAGTTTAGCTGACATACAAAATGGGCCCAGCTCTCACCTTTGCTTTGGTTTCTCATCATGGTTCCTAAAAGACAGGCTTTCCAGAGCTGCTGGAGACCCTGTGATATCCRTGCTGCAGTGTCCTCTGTGCAACACCAAGTTTCAATAAGGAGAAAAGGACCAGGAGACAGTTAGGTCTCCAGGTCCCCGTGAGATTTCAACATTGCATTCCAACCCCTTCTCCCACTCCTATGATCAGCGTTGGGATCCTGCACAGAAATTCACAGAGACTGGACTGGAGGCTTAGATTAAATACACTGGGCAAGCCTGAACCTGCTTCCTACCTTCCTTATAGCAGCATAGATGTCAGGTGACATTTATGTACATAATGTACAGGCTGGCCCTTTGGTCTCAGACTGTGTCAGCCTGTTACTTCCCAGTAGATTCACTTTTAAAAGAAAGAAAAATGTATTAACACTAAGATGTCTCACATATCTATCGTTTAAACTAGAGAGAAATTTTTTCTTTTCCTACAACACAGAAAATAAGGACCTATTAAATAAAACTTGATGTTTTCTGCCACAAACTTCCTTGATCTAAAAGACATGGGAGAAAACTTCTGAAAAGCAAAATGTTTTCAGTTATCACTTTTCCGATGTACCTGTTTGCATATTCTAAGGAAAGTAAACAACTTATCTGAAAGTTTTTTTTTTTTACTGAATTGAAAGCCTATTTTTTTCCTTTGAGGAAAGCTCTGGCTACATTTTTTCATGAAACTCTAGTACAGTAGCTGCCGCCATTCTGGAAAAACTGTGCTAGCTCAGTAGTTGATGGAGAAGTGGCTATAGCATTTGTATGATGCTCTGTATTTTGCTAGTGAAGTAAATCACTGTTCAGTAAATTTCTTAACAATATGCTTGTTTCTAAGTGTGTGAGTGACCCCTCCTGTGGTGKTTTTTTTTCCTTCTGTATTTCTTTTTCCCCCGAGTTATCGTTTCTGCAGGTGGCACACTGCCCCCTGCCAGTCAGAGCACCAGCATCTTCCCCGGGGCTCCTGGTCCTGCAAAGAGCATCTCTGGTAGTCAGTGAACTGGAGACTGTATCGTTTGTGGTCACTTACGGTCCCACAGCACTATTTGTAATAATGAGCTCAGTGAGGTAATGGGAAAAAAGGGGATTTCTTGCTTTAAAATTGCTGTCTTCAGTATAATTTGGAAAAGGCTGCTGCTTTCTGCTTTCCCACTCAAGGTGCTTCATGCTGCTAAACAGTATTTCCTGCCACAGGTGTCATGAGGAATAGCAGGGGGATTCAACGAGCCTTGTCATTTTATGCCATAGAACCATAGAGTCATAGAATAGTTTGGGTTGGAAGGGACCTTTAAAGGTCATCTAGTCCAACCCCCCTGCAAGGAGCAGGGACATCTTGAACTAGATCAGGTTGCTCAGAGCCCCATCCAGCTTGATCTTGAATGTTCCCAGGGATGGGGCATCTCCCACCTCTCTGGGCAACCTGTGCCAGTGTTTCACCACCCTCAGCATAAAAAATTTCTTCCTTATATCTAGTCTAAATCTGCCCTCTTTTAGTTTAAAACCATTACCCCTTGTCCTATTGCAAMAGGCCCTGCTAAAAAGTCTGTCCCCATCTTTCTTATAAGCCCCCTTTAACTACTGAAGGGCTGCAATAAGGTCTCCCCGGAGCCTTCTCTTCTCCAGGCTGAACAACCCCAACTCTCTCAGCCTTTCTTCATAGGAGAGGTGTTCCAGCCCTCTGATAATTTTTGTGGCCCTCCTCTGGACCCACTCCAACAGGTCCATGTCTATGTTCTTTAAGGTGTTCTGTGTGGCATTGCCTTTGATGCCTAGGCTCAAGTTTTAGATTTGCAAAAAACTTGGCAAATCTTCAGGTTGGAAAATTTGGAGTAAAAGCAAAGTAGTTTTCATGGTCAGTTTATCTGCCTAGTGTCATGAAAAGTTGCTCATCAAGAAGATACCTGAATCCCAAATACTGTTTTCCGTGGCTTCCCAGTTAAAATTGTGACTTTCCTGTATAAGGGTGCAACAGATACCAACACACTGAGGGACCTGAAGCCTATATCCAGTCACAGCCATGAGGTGGTAGCCTCCTTTCCCCCTTGTGCCCAGGCCCATGGTATAGAACCTATGCTTGGTCTCTGACATCCAGCTGCTAAATAACAAAATAGCCACCAGAGGGCAATAATAATAACAGCCAGTAAAAAATTGCAGTAATCAGCCTCAGGAGGTCAGACTCTTTCTACCTGTCTCTAGCACCGTAGGGATTAGGTGGCATTCAGATTTCAGAATAGCACTGCTGCTGCCCTTTTCCCTGAAAGTGGTCTGGGGTTGCACTGAAGCCACGCAATTCATGTACCTGTGTCTTCCTGCAAATCTTGTGTACCTACAACTGAGGTAGCCTTGCATCCATGAGTTGTCAGAAAGCCTTTTTTTTTTTTTTTCCCTTTCCCTTCAGGGGACTGAATCCTTCAGATGATTTCTGCAGCCATTTGTGTTGGTAGGGGTGAGTTCCAGTAGGAAGGACTTTTTCTGCTCCATGCACAGGACAGATGTGGCTTGTGTCAAGGCCCAATAGGAAGATGCCATCAGCTCTTAGACTGCCTTCCAGCAAAGCATGAGCTGCGCTGGTGACCTCTTTGAGACATCTGTCTGTGATTGACCCCTTTTGAGTTGCTATCCAGAGTTTCATCCAGAGCTTAATGAATCATGAAGCTATCACAGGGGCTGTTGGAGGGGGTGGATAGAGGGGATTCTTCCTGATACAACCTCCGTCCTTCGAAGCTGGTCCTGCATTGAGCTAGAGGTTGGATTCAAGCCCTCCAGCAGTCCCTTCCCATCTAAATATCTCTGATTCCATGACCAGGATGTTCCCAGGGCAACACCTATTTAGCCCTTAACTTTCTTTGAGTAGAAAGTGTTTCCTGCTCTTTCATATATATTTACATATATTTATTTATTTTTTTCATCTTGCTACCATTGCTGAGCAGTTTTTGCTGGCTTCAGGAAGGTGTAGTGCTGCCCGCTTTCACCTGTGCTCCTCACACTGTAACCTCCAGCCAGCTAAGGGCTGGCACGTCTGTCAGGAGCTATTGACAACCCAGGCTCATCGAGCTAATGAAAACAGCACCTGCTGCCTCATATAGATGGTGGGTCATCAGAGAAGCCAGAGCCTGAATAAGTGGACAGATTATGGGTCTCTGCCAATGGCTTCAGGCCAAGGGGACACAGAGGGCAGCATGACTTGGGGGAGGGGGGAGAGAAGGGACATGCTGGGACACTCCTGCTCCGCTCTGGGTGCAGGGAGAGAGTTTTCACAGGAGCAGTTACATTTTCAGTGACAGGTCAGACAAAAAGACTTGGGAGGAAAGAAGAGATTAGAAGAACAGGATTAGTACAGGGAGCTAGGAGAGGTGCCTTTTTAAGCCATTTGACTAATTTTTTTGTTTAAATTGCATTTGCCCTTGTCTATTAAAGCTTCTCCTTCCCTGACAAGCATCAGACAGCTTGTCCGGGGTGAGCAGAGGAGAGTTGCTGAGGCGGAAACCCAAGTTGAAGTGGTGAGGAGAAGGATAAGGTTACTGTGTCGCAGGTGTACCTGTAGGAACAGGTACATCATTAAGTTTCAAATGACCTGGAGGAAGCAGAAAATGATGTAAACCAAGTAAAGTTCAACCAAAACTTTTCCCGCTCTTCATAGAGGTGTGGGGCTTAGCCACCATCTCTTGTCCCCCAAATTCCCTGAAGATTTTTCATYGCCTGAGCTGCGAGCACAGAGTGGGAAGGGAGCGTGGGAAGGGAGCATGGGAACCATCCGTGCCTCCCGGGGCATCTGGGCACTCGCCTAGGTGTGTCTGGCCAGCATCACCTTTCAAAGGGCAAACTGAGATACAGGGAGAAGAAACTAGCCTGTGTCTGAGGGTGTGTCTTGTGAGCTGGCCACGTGTAGCCTTTTCCTAGCCTCTGCAGATGACTCCTTACCAGATCATTTATGTTTCTGTTCTGCTGGGGCTAGGTTGGTTTACATCAGCTGCTGGTTTGTCCTGTTGTTTCCAGTCGCTGTGTGTGGGCTGTGTATCTTCTCCCATTCCCACTTCCGCCTACAGTGACTGGCCTTCAGAGCTGTAAACAAGGCACTTCTATAGCAGACAGAAGCATTGCTTAACCCACCAGTGAAACGTAGTCCTCTCTCAGGTGAAATGTGGCACATACACAGAGCAACGATATGCAAGAATTTATGACGACTTGTAAGAAAAGGGAGTTATTACGGGGGAGCATAGGCAGCCAAAACACAAATGCAGAGAATGGCGTTTAGCCAGCGTGGTGGTGCTGATGTTCTTACGTTCCTGAGAAGAGCCGCCAGCAATCAGAGCTTTGGAGACTTGTCCGCTCTGTGATATCATGCTGGTATGGATTAAACAGCGCACTTGAACCAAAAAGCAGGTGGCAGATTCCCGGCTATTGGTTTCTAATACCTTAGTCCGTGTCCCCAGACTGGGAGAGGTCTGTAATCATTTAACTAACTGAAGGACTGATTAAATGACAACTTGGGAGTAGATAAAGGGAGAGCAAAACTTACCAAATCAAAGAAATTTAAGAGTGTTTGAGGCATAGTGAGGCAAAAACCTTCAGAGATGGCTGCAGGAAGCTGCTCTCCCAAGTTAGTCCCAGATAAGAAGAAAACACCATTTAAAAAAACCCCCTTTTTTATTTAATGAAGTTAGGGATATGCATGGGCAGTTATGCACTGAAGAGCACTAGCAACAGGAGAGCAGCGCTAGAACCCTCCCAGGTAAAAAGTGTTGGAATTTAGACAGGTGACTATGACAGCTCATCTTTAATCAGATTGTGCTTTTATTTTCCTTCTCTTCTGTGAATCTCCCAGATTCTCTACAACAAGCACGACTCTCTTATGACTCCCCAGGCAAGAGGTCTGAAGAACACAAAAGTCTACCACAATTTTAAGTGTACCAATACGTCCTCTGGTTCTAGAGGTGAATAAAAACTCTGTGTGTGTGTGTGTGTGTGTGTATTTAATACAGCAGCTCTGAAGCAAGGAAAAAAACAAATGTTAGGAGGGATTTGGAGTCAAAACACTACCAAAAATGTATAAAAGTTTATTTTATGAATACATTAAACTATTGTGCGCAGCACATACATATAAAAATAGAAGCAATTTCACAAACAATTGATTGGACAGTTCTGTGTTTCTTGCAAATTTACAGTCTCAATTGTGAGTCCATATTGAGTCAGAATATGAGGTATATTTTAGTGAAAAAAAAAATAATGTGAGAACTTTGGCACCATTTTACTGTGCAAAATAAAATCTTGGAATTGAAATAGTTAGTGAGGTATACAAAAATTACTCTGCTTTTCCACTGTGTGTGTGTCTGCATCTCTGCATGTTTGGGGAAAATTAGATTATTTAAGAACATGATTCAGTTCCAGTCAAGACTGTTTTCTAACGGAGGTGGGTTAGGTCTTAAATTATTATGGGATTTGCCTATGGAAGAAGAAACCTTGAAAATAGGTATCAGCTCCACAGGAGAATCCCATGTGCAAAATACGGACAAGAGAGGCTGATGTGGGGCATTCACAGCAATGCTTTCAAAGCTTGTAGCCCATTTCATGACTCTGCGTTAATGTGCACTGAGATGAGATATGCTTTGAAAGGGACCACCGCAAGAACTGTCAATAATAGGTTCCTAATTTGGCCCTGGTTTGGGAAACTCCTTTACTTTCATGAGTTTTCTTTACGTAGTCACATATCCATGGAACTATTCTTTCGAAGAAAGTTTTGCTTGAGAGTTTGCCAGACTATGCCCATATTCTCTCCATAGCCTCCGTATCAGGTACATTCAGCTTACAAATGGTTTGGGTGTTTTTTCCTCTGTGCCAGCTCAACAAATTTATCTTGAGGTGTGTAATATGAGTGGTGGTCTTCCTAAATCCTCCCTCTCCCATGCAGGTGATAATGCCCTGATGGAGGAGGAGGTGGAATTTAGCTAATCAAGCATGAGGCAGGACAGGATCAGGCCATTTCCCAGGCAAGTTGTGTAACTTCTTGAACACTGCCACAGTGCATTCTGCTACCGTGAGCTGCCCCTAGACTGCTTGCACATCTGCAGCAATGTGTCAACGCATGCCTTAACTCCTCTCTTGAAAGTAGCCATGCATTCACTTAAGAAGCACCTCCGTCAAAGTACTGTATCCGACTAGTCTAAAACTCCACAGTGCTTTAGTACTGCACTATTTGTGCTGGAGGGGTTTCCTGCCACAGTTATCACTCCTGACAATGGCATCTTTCATTGTCACTTCTGACAATGACGTGATTCACTCTCATATTAGTCAGGATTCCTGGCACTGGGGGATCTTTTTTGGTTTCAATGTTGACGTCAATGTTGATCTGGCTGGCATTGATATGTAATAAGGAAAAAGCAGTGGTGTAAAGAGTAACTCAGCAGAGTGACTGGTGGGGCTTTCCAAACGCCCACCAAAACTGCATCCACAAGGGTCTGCAGTTCTTAAGAACAAGCTCAGCCCAGCAGGCTGCGTCCAGACTTCTTGTGACCTGGTCTACGGTTTGTTCTCGCTGTTGACCAGTATGTGCAAAATAGAGTCAGTGAGTCTGATTCTCACCTTTTATGCCAGCTATCCCATTATTTATCAGTACTGGCAACAATAAATTACTCTAGACTGCACTGGTTTAAGAGGGAACAGACTTCATCCTATCCTAAGGACACTGGTTTAAGCTGTAATCAGAAGCAAACTTGTGTGTCAGCATTTAAACTATGGTTTCTTCTACGTCCATGTACTCTTCCATCCTTCTTCAAACTTAATTTCAAAGACAATTAGGAATATAACACAAGGATACAGGTTGCCAGCTAATGTATTTCAGCACAGCTGTAGTCTTCCTATCTGCACCTCTAGGGACTCTAGGTCGATGTAACTGTCTGATATCCTCCAAACTTTTCTCTGACCCACTCTCCGCATTCAAAACATCCTGCTTTTTCTCTTAAAATGCACATTTTTCCAAAGCAAACTGCTGCACACATTGTGGATGAACGAAGTGTGCCAACTTGTCTTCTCTCTACATACTGCAAGACCAGAAAATGAAGAGTAACTCCTTTCCTTCGCCATATCCAAAGCGTCCTGTTCATGTACTGTAAGCAGTATTCCATTCTTTTTTCTCTTCATTTACACTGTGATCACCACTTACATTTGAGCAAAATAAATTCAAGTATAAATCACACAAAAGTAGCTGGAAAACTGTATCTTGTTCACGAAACAATTGTCCTGACAGTTTTTCAGAAAGCGTGGCTGTAGATACATCCTTGTAGGTGTGCTCTTTGGACCAAATCTTCTGCAGCTATAAACTGATAGTCTTACTAGGCTGGTTTACTCCAACTGAGGATCTGGCCCTGACAGTGTTTTTCATGCATGTCAGAAGGCTCAAATTCATCATGAATAGACATCCCTGCAAATAGAATGGCATGTCAAGGCTGGACATAGCCGCATTTTGGCTGGACGTGGGAGATTATCTTGCACTCAGATGTTCACTTCTGCAGCAGCATGGTCCATCTATGCTGAAAATGCTCATGCTCTGACATTGCATTGAATCTAGTTTCAAATTTAGGAGCATGCCATCCATGCAGGAATCTCAAGGCTTCTGGTAACTGACATTTATAGTGACTATTGACTTAGGGCCTCTTAAAATACTCTTTCAAAGGCACAGAGAATGTAGCTTCATTGGCGATCTGGAAAAAGGTTGTCAAAATAGTAAGGCAAGGTTATGTGCCATTTGTATGGCTTCTAGGAGAGATTTGGAGAGCATTTCATACAGCTTTCTGTGTTGTCTTCGAAACTGATGCTTTGCAAGTGACAGAAATTGGAATTATGGCACAATTCCTCTGCCCCAACCCAGGAAGGCATGCTTGTATAAACTTCTTCCTCTGTCCTTCATACCTCAGTGAGGTATGATAGAGAAGAACCAAATATACTTAAAGCAGTAAATAAAAGMGAATTCAAAACAGGGAAGTTTTCTAAAATAACCCTTTGCTGGAAGCTTTCATGAATTTCATACATTTTATAAAATGCATCCTGCAGACCAGTTCTAGTTCTTAGAGATTAACAAGATTCAGCCTAAATGAAATACAGTGCCTTTAAATATTTATGTTCTTTTACATGTGTACACATAAAAAGGCACCTGGGCATCTAGAGACTGGGATGATTGATTCATTAAAAGTATGTAATTACATAGATACACACTCACACATCCCATGTCTATGTATATACACATGTATTAATATTGAAGATATACACATCCACATTTGAGGTGGGTATAAACTAAGCTCACAAAATGCCAAGGGGGCAGCATTCAAAATCCTCGGCTCCAAATACATTTTGCATTTGGGACCCATCTGTGATTTATCCTGTGGCCCTTCCTAAGGAAAATTRATTGTAGGTCTTCATTTTGCCAACAAGTCCATGTGAGGAGACCCTGGAGAATCCCTTCAGAGACAGAGGGGCTCTGGGGGTAGACAGTTTGCTTGTGTGGAGACAGTTTGCTAGGTCATGGAATTGGCACCCTAATGATCAAAATAGGTTGAGGACTTTATGAGCCAGGACACAGTGTGTAGAAGGGGAGGTACAGGCAGATATTCAGATGGAGTGAACTGCTTGAAGCTCTCGTGAAGCAAAGTCATCTGATGATTTGGCCCATGATATGTAAACAGCTCACTATGAAAGGTTATTATCTGAGGTAATTAATATTAATTAGTAAATAACCTATGATTGATTGGATTATTATCCACAGCCATTCTATATCTTCCAAGTACTTTTTTCCCTTTGCACTCCAGCTTGCATTTTTCTCTGTTCAGCACCAAAGGAGGCACACAGCCATGTAAAATTTGTACAGAGTAGAAGAGAAGCAGCATCGTATTACATATGTTATGTGATGAATCTAGTACAAATATTTTTATCCAAATATACACATACATATATAGATTTTTTTTCAATGAACAGTATAAATACTTTACCTGGGAGATTATTCCCATGTGCAAAATGAAACAGTTTTTCCTGGGATTTAATCTTCTGCTTTGCTCATGTTCATATTCTCGGTAAAAAGTGGGTCACTGTCATAGCAGGAGAAACCTTGTTTCCTCTCTTCACTCTCCCATGTTTGCTGAGTGCTATGTAAGCACCAGGGTAAGCATTTGATTCATATGCATTGTAGTTATTAGGCAGCAAGGTTTCTTTGAATTTGCACTCATCTTGGAAAACAGGCTAAAGAATAGAAGGGGGAGGGGGGAGAACAAAGCAGGTACAATAAATATTTCACGAAGACTCAAGTCATTTTTCTTACTAGTATTTTTACAGAAGAACTTGTTGCAGTGTGCAACAGGTGGTGCCACAGTGACTGCATCCAACAATAAATCTCCCTCTTCAGTGCTAATTTGGTGTCAGATGAACTCAGATGCCACCTGTCCAGATAATGGACTGTGTACTTCCTGTGACAGATCAAGTTAATTCATAATAAATCATGGATTTCTTCATTTTATTTGCAGGCAATAATTTCTGTCAGCATCATGCCCTTTTGCCCAAATGATGTAGCTTTATTTCACACCTCCCCTCTGCAAGAGGTCCTGTAATTTATAAAAGAATGATATGCTGGCTGTCAAAACATTCAGTTCTCTTAAAAACAGCAATGCCCAGGGAGAATTATTTGCTTGAATAAGGTATTTGAATAAGACTGTAGATTAGCACTAAATCTTTTCTTTTCTTAAATTATTAGTGACATTATAATTAACTGTTAGTGAGATATGCAGCAGGTTCAAAGCTGGGAAAACAGTTTTATTTTTCTTCATGTTGCATCACGTAAATCCAAGGAGAGTAAGTTATCTGGGGGAGGAGGTGCAAGGAGAAGCAGGAGATAAATGCAGAGCACCGAGGAAATTAAAAGAGAAAGCAGAATAATTCCCTGACATCAAATGTCTGGCACATAAGACACCACCAGTGTCATTCTACTTGGACATCTTTGTAATAACACCACTCAAAGTTTGTAAGAGTTTAACTTAGGGCATTGCATTGTGCAAGGGAAAAATGCACATCTCTTACAGCCTTTAAAAATGTCTTTGAAAATAAGAAAGAATGGATTGAAAATGGGGAAAAAAAAAAAAAACCAAAGGGAGCTATGAAGCCAGACCCTGCATTTCTTTAGAAAGACCTAGTCAAGCAAAGCAGTTGGGCTTGTGGCACTTTTTAGGTGCCTGAAATCAGACATGAACCTTAAAACGTCCCACTCATTGTCTGTGTGAGAAGGAATCAGTCAGACTAGTAATGGCTGCGGGTCCTTCACAACATTTGGTATTTCATTAAGCAACTGAAATGCTTTGTTGAAATTACAGCTGTTTCAAAGGAAATTACTTTGTTGTTTCTTTACAAAAAAGATGAATGTGATCAGTGCCATTCATTACTTTGAGATGGACCGCTCTTGCCTATTGCCCAGAGCCAGCCTCTCTCAAACGCACTTCCTAACAAGTGCTTTTTCTGCTAAATGTTGAGATGGGAGACGCCTTGCACAGGCCTCAGAGATTAAATTGCCTTTAGATGGCATAGCTAGCACTTTCTAGATGAGGATGATGGTGATGATGTTTCAGTATGACTTGCCTACCATTGTTAATAGCTATTATTGTGTTCTCACCCTTTGAGATTGATCTCACAAAACTGGTCCTTAAAACAGCCCCAGGCGCGTATGTTGACTTTGTAGGGTAGACTTCCTATTTATTCTTCATGGTATGGTTGTTTTTGGTAGGGGGAGGCATGTGGTCATGATTTTACTAATGGTAGCTAGTATAGATAGCTCTAATTGCACCTCTGCTACACACACCTGTACGCACACACGTATGCATACAATCACATACACACACACACACACTCATGGACATACACATATGCTTACCTCCTAGGGGTTTTTGCAGAGCACACCCTTTTGCTTTACATACAATGCAAGGCAAAAGGGAATCAACAGGGTTCGATCTTACTAGAATGTGTTTGCAGTGCTGAGCCCTTAGAAGAAGCCATCTAATTAATCCGTACTATTTGCAGAATACATTTATTTTCCTAGGGTGCTCCCTGTACAATCTTATTGGAAAGCTTTAAAATAACAGACCTCTAACAGCCATGCTGCTTGTCGCACTCAATAACACTGGTGACACCGGGCTGGGCAGGCTCCCTGTAATTGAAAGGCTATTTTCTCTGCTTGTAATCAGAGATTTCCAGGAGGAAAAAAAAAAAACAAAACCTTTGCAGCCTTTGTTTAAGCCTTGAAAAATTATTTGCACTTGTACTCACCGTTCCATATAGCTTCCCCTTGTTGTTCATTGCAATGAAGAGAGCACTTTTCACACCAAACAGGCTAACAACACCTCTCTCTACAGTGGATATTTCAAAGAGACCTGAAAAATAAGAAGTTCAACAGAAGTGTTATCACAGAATTTATAGCTAATCAAGGGCAATTCAGATATAATTGATTTATTTTAAAACCCTAATGAACACATATTTTCTGTATTAGAATTATCTCCCTAGTCCAGTATAATAAAAACACACAGAGAAGATCTTGTTTTTTCCTACATGCCATAGGATTTTAAAATAATTTCGGAATCGTAGTCACGTGCTGTGTAATCCTTTTGCTCTATCAAACTCTTTTGATCTGTCAAACTCTTGGGCTTTCTAATAAGTAAACTATTTTTTATCTAATATGCTATAATTACAGAGTGTCTGTTACTGAGCTTTAGAGAAGTGTGGYTTGCATTTTGAAGTCCCCCATGATATCTTAGCTGCAAAAGATTTTAGCAACTGCCCTCTACAGGAAATTCAGATCCATAGGGCTAGTGCTTTTCTTTTAATCTTACGGTTACAGAACAGCACCCATAAGAACAAGCAAACCACGAACAGCAAGCCCCTTCCATGACTGAGTGTCCCAAAAGTACTAGTCAGCTAGTATTCAAAAATCATGCTTTGGCACTCTGAGCTCAGCAGCAACCTCCTGAATTCAAAAGGCAAATGAGAAGGTGAGGAGTGAGCAAATGCAGCAGGGAGACAGTTTTCAACCTGGTTTGTCTTTTCTTATCTGTGCAGTAAAGCAGAGTAAAAAAAAATTGTATCTAAATTTGTCTAAGCATTTGTGACATGTTTCAGCCTGGAGGGTTCTAATGTTTATTGATCCCAGAGACTTTTAAAAGGCAACAGATGCAGCACAGATTAATAGTATCAAGTAATAACATTTGCATTCTATGAAGGGTAATTACTAGAGTTCACAGCAATTAAGTGACATCTATTCTATTTCATTTCTGGATGCAACTCACTGTATTGGTTTTCATTGTGAACTCCGCTTATCCTTCCGTCTGGGAGGATTTGAAGGTGAAACCCGATGCCCACGTTGCAGTAAAGCCTCCGCTGCCTCTTGATTCCTAGCAAATAGTCACTCTCCCAGTTCACATCTGACTTCTCCCCTGACATCCCAGCAATGGACCTGGACAACAGAGATTGCCATCCTCTTTCCAGCAATGTGCCATTAGTTCTGCTTACAACTGGACGTGTTGAAGCAATCCCAGCTAGAAAACCCAGGAGAACGAAAGCAGGCAACGTCCGGTGAATGCTGGCTTCGCAGGACATAGTGATGAGAAGTCTTTGTGCAGTGGCCATCCGGTTCACCTCCTGGGCACGTGGTCAGAATTAATGGCCCTAAAAATACCGCCCTTCTTGTTTTTCTCCCTTCAGCATGGTGGCAGAGGCTTATTTTTGGAAAGCAAATAGAGATTGCTGACATGAAACTAAAGCCCGATAGCAGTTGGGTTGGAAGCAGAGACAGGCCAGCAGCACTCAAACTGGTGGGGACCATGTTTTGTAGATCCTGCTCTCCGGTGGGCAGCCTCAGTTATATTTGATTGACCCATCTTTATAGTGCAGAGGCTGTCCCTCCCCATATCATCACTCTGACATCAACAGCTTGCCAAAGGTAAGCCTGCCACGGCTGTAACACTAACCTGCGTCCTCCCAGGCTGGCTGAGGTTTGATGAATGCTGTCACCCAAGACTGGAGGCAGGAGTGGGGTTTCATTGGCTGTTGAAAGCAAAGGAGTCAAATTGGTCGGGCAGTCAGAGGCCTCACAGGCGGCTTCCTTATTTAGAGAAGAAGGTGTAAAAACAGTTAGGGACCTCATCAGCGAGCAATGAAAACTTTGCAGTCACTTCCTTGGTGGCATGGTCACTGGGTGTACGTCAGGGCAGCTCAGTATTTGGGGAGAATTGGCTTGAAGTGGCCATTGCTCTTTTTGTACATACCCAGCAAATCCAAGGTACCTCTTACTATAGCAGCCCACGCGCTAACAGCTTGTCTGTACCTCTAAAAGGAGTGCTCCTGGCTGGTTAACAGAGAGGTAAGCCATGTTAAAGCGAGAGGAATCCCTGGGGCTTGCTCCTACTGTTTTTATGCAAGCACATTTCCGCTGCTTGCAGCAGCAATTCTGCTGAGCAGGGTGTGCCCGCTGGAGCATTGATCTTGCAGTTACACGTAGCTGGGGACATTGATATGTTCTTAAGTGTTCATGTTTTTCACTGAGGTGACTTCCGAATGATCACATTTATTTGGGAAGGGTGTGTGCCTCTTGCAGGGGTGCAATTGTATTTGTGTTTGCAAGACAAAGGCTTAGGTAATGCGTTAAAGAAGAGGAAAAAGGGAAATGGCCACACCTCCCTACTGTTTCACATCTCTTTTCCTCAAGTCAAAATACTCTTTTTTCTTGTAATAGTGTATGAGCACCTTAATTTTCCTCTCCTTCCATTTGCTTAGACTGTCTTACTTGTTTCGCCTCATTTTGCATTGGTGCTGTTTCAGCTTCTTTGGAGCTGGACAGATTAGACTTTTATCTTAGTTAGTTTCACGGAACTTATTAACACATCAGTGGGATGAAAATGGCTGAGATTTATGCAAATATTTTTGCCAATATGTCTGTCAGCTTTTCACAGCACAGAACTTGCGTCATCTATGTCATTTGAGATGCCTGCACGTTAATAAGGGGAGTACCTGGAAGCGTAATTGAACTGAGCACACCCGGCATGACACACAGTTTCACATTAACAGGGGTGTAATAGGAGGCCTTGGATACTGCAGACACTCAAACAGGAGCACTGTGAGCGAAGGGGAGGCAATGGCAGCCCTGAGGCAGGTGAGCAGTTAGATTCAGTGACGTATGAAATACTGATTATTCTCTTGAGAGAGGCTCAGCTATAAAAAGATTGGGAACCACTGGACTAGACCCTGACTTGTGCCAGGTGGTGTTTCAAAGCATCTCTGCCTTTGTTGAAGCAGCACTCGGAATATCTTCTGCCTTTTGCTCACAATGAAAATCTTCAGACCCTTTTCTCTCCTGCCTTCTACTTAATCTCATGATTTTTCAGCTATGCAAAGTGCATATATAGTTTTTAGCAAGGAATAATACTAGTATTTTACACCCCCTCAGCATAGCTGCAGTCTTTGAGAGGCCAGCGTAGGTGGGAAACAAAGCCCAGCGTCACTGTTGTAGGGATGGAGCATTGATTTCCTAGGTTGTCTTATGCTACAATCTGAAGAGCTGCCCATTCCCAATGCATGTTACTCCTAGTAACATCGCCTAATCTCAGAGCCATCACTGTCTGTAAGACATGCATTGTAATATTTTATTTCCAATTGATTTTTTTTCCCCCTAGAGAATGTTTCAAGTGTAATTTTGCAGTTTGCTCATGATCGGTGTCCTAGGAGGGAAATTAGAATACAGCTGCCAATCAGCAGGCAAAACAGCATTTGGTGGTTTCATGGGTTGAAGGAGGAGGGTGCAGAGCTGGCTTTCCATCATTGGCTTTTGACCACCTTTACATCTTTGTGTCTCCTTTGTCAGGAGCAAAGCCAAGGCATGGGCTAAAAAAGCATCTCTAACTTGTGCTGGCACATCTGCCACTGCAGATTCCCCACAGGCTATTCTGATGGCCCAAGTCAAAGGAACACTTTGTGGGATGCACCCTGTCGCATTCCGGTACTCTCGATCCTAGGATGAATACTAGATGATAGTACAAAAAACTGGGATAAATTCTGCCAAGTCTATGGGATGCATTGCTTTGTCTTTTAGTCAGCCCAGCTGGCAAGTGACTGCTGAGAGCTGTGGTGGGCCAGGGTAGCTAGACCAGGGGACAGACTCCCACCTGCAGTTTCTTGCTGAGCAAGTAAACCTGACAGCATGCTGTATGGAAAGGGTGGCCAGATTGCTTGCTTGCAAAAATCAGGACTTCTCTTGCTTGATCTGGAAACCAAAACAAATGGCTAAAAATTGTGATTTCACTGGGACATCTGGCCCTCATAAAACCAAGAGTCTTGGTATCTGGCCTAAGACCAAATGGTGTGCAGCTGGGAAGTGAAATGTATACTGCAGCCTTGTACTGCTCAGCAATTCTGCATTGGAGCTGAAATGACTCTTGAACCATTCTGTAGTCTGATCTGTGGCCAGCAGGTTGGTGAGTTTCTGTGTATTAGCAAAGTGGTCTGAAAATGAACTGCCATGTAAATTCCGGAGCTTCTGATTCAATTAAGCAAGCCTTGTCTCCTCTAAAAGATGTCTCATTCTGGTTAAACTTGTCCTCTTGGCCCATGAAGTAACTGTTTCCAGAAAACACTCTGTAACCTTTTGATTTTCAGATAGCATGTTGTCCCGGCTTCATGTGCCCAGTGAAATTGGGAAGGCATCAAGGGAGACACCAATAGCATTTGCAGTAAAATAAATCCTGAGGACTCCAAAATGGTAAAAATTTACTTCAGCAATCAACCTCTGCTTACTCAAAATCTTAAGACCTAGGATGACAGTGCTTACCGCCTAATTAAAGTAACAAGTTTTCATTGTCAGTATTTTAGTACAATATTAAAATAAACCCCCTTTGGAACACAGCAGTACGGATCCACTTTCAGATAGTCTAGGAAAAGCCACGCAGCTGAGCAGTAACATGATATGGATGCAGAGCACGTCTTTCAAAAATGCATGATGACTTAGGGTCCTAAGTTCCATTTTCAAATCTCTTAAAAGTCTCTCCCTATTTTAAGGCCTGGAAAGAGCAAACCCTCATTCAAACACAGAAGGACAGACTAAAATTGTTCACCTTGCCTGTGTTGAAGACCCAGGCTGGTGGTGGAACAGAGGAGAAGGGAGATTTCCAGGTGACAAATCTGGCTGTTGTGGCAGGGCAAGTGTTGCAGGCTCTGGATAACTTGCATAAAATTCTGTTAGCCCAAGTATGACCATGGAGCCCCATTAGACCATCTGTAGGCTAACAGGGTTTGTTGGCCAGCGTGTAGAGATTTGTAACACAAATACCAGGACTACTATGAATGAAATCCGAATCACAGTATGAAAGCAGCAGAAAAAAATAATAGAGCAAGGGTTGCAGGGATGGCCTGTGTTGATATCCAAGGACCTGACTGATAGCCGTAAAACTGGTAAACACTGAGGAGTGTGTTGTTGGCATCAAGACTAGATTGGATTAGGGCCACAGCATAGATGATTAATCAGCTGAAGACCTGAGCTCTGGTAGCAGTAGGATGACAAAAAGGGTTATAGCACACTGCATTTGTTATTTCTCTTCCTGTTATCCAACAGAGAGGCAGATTTGTAGCCATACAGATGCCCAAAATGAATAAAGACGACAATGGACAGCAACCTTGCCGAAGACTCCTGGAGGCTGAAGCAAGCAAGCTTCTGAAGCAAAAGTATCACCTCATTATAACTGCTGATTCCTAAAGCCTATAAAAGACCTGTTCAAACCCAGTTTGTCATCACCAGTCAAAATGAACCTAAGATACGTAGTGAAGACTTAACAGGGGGCCTCCCTCATCCTCCATGTCCACACAGGCCACTTGGGCACATGGATCTTGGTGCATGTGCATACATGGGTAAGAGAGTGGCTAAGTTAAACAACTTAGAAAGTAATTTAAAATAATTATCTTCCCATTGTGCCACAAGGGCTGTCACTGAGTTTTCACATGCTAATTTCCTACAGGCAAGCACAAATGACAGAACGTATTCCTGCTATTTTTTTGGAGGGAAGGGGGGTGGGGGGAAAGCTAGTTTGCTTGGACAAAATCTTTGTTTACTGCTTATTCATGCTAAATTCATATTCCGAAGAGGGTATGTCAAGCACAGATATATCAAACATACCCATCTTTTTCTCCTGAGGAGTTACCACAGAAGCTAGTTCATAGGGACACAGAGTAACTTTGCTGTGTTTGCACACAGACAGGGTTATGGGCAAATCTTGCTCTTAATGACACGACCACAAATTCCTTCTTGCAGCAGAGCTGATCTCAATGTACCATGATGTAACAGAGCAGAACTTGCATCCTTTATCTTTACTGTTTTCTGCACAAGATCTGTCCTAGGCTTATCCCTGTTTAAAGCTTGGAAACCCAGAGGTAGGAAGCCATCTGGGAAAGGAAATTGTGTTTCAACTTCTCTTCTATTCTAGGGCCTGGGAGAAGAAGGTAGCCCACATAGCCTGCAAGAAGCAGTTGGTGTTGAGTCAGAAGGGGAACAGCCAAAGCTGCGGGTGATTGCACTTAATCCCCTGTGGAGCTCTTGCCAGTGCAGGTTGAAGGACACTTGGAGATTTGGAGCTCTCTGGAAGTGCAGAAAAATCCTTCTGTGCTGCAGAGCTGTCAGTGAGAGATGTATTTTAGTGCAGCTGACTTTCTAGTCCTTCTCCATTTGTGGCACAATAAAATCTCACCAAGAACAGTTCTGAGGTGGCCATGTCTGCCTCCGAATGTCTTATAGAGGTTGAAATGACTGTCATAAGACAGTGTGGTGACTCCATGGCGAACCTGTGGGTTCCCAAGCTGGTGTTCTGCACACCAGCCCACACTATCTCTCTCATCACCTCCTCAGCTGTTCCCACTCTGCAAGGACAGGCAGTCCGAGGGCAAAATGCTGAGCTTAAAAAAATGATGTGACAGCCGCCAGCCCCCACAGAGATCTGTTCAGTGTTATTTATTAGAAGAGTGGAATGACATGGAACATGTTTAATTTGGTTTTAGTTTGTTATGTGTATGGTTTTCTCATTACAGCAGGAACAGGGACACTGCAGGAACAGGGATGCTAAATGCCCCATTTAGGTAGCATTATTAATAGGAAAGCAAAAATAACTTGTTTTTGTTGGTGGTGATGATGAGGTTTTGTTCAAGAGGCCAACTGGCCAGATCTCTGGGTGATTCCTGACTGTGGAAGCCATTCAGATTATTTGCTGTAATCCARTATAGGTTAAAGCCAGTTTCTGCCATTTGCCAGGTAACTGTGTCTTCCTTGTGTTGTGTACCATTAGCTCAGTTGAGGACTTTCTCTTGCATGTCAGTTCTTCATCTGTTGGTCTGGATCCCTCCTCAAATTTCGGAGGAGAAGTCTGAGTCCTGGGTCTTTTGTGCAGTCATCTGAACTCTTTCCTGGTTTTGTCAAGCTTTTTTCCTGCAGGGCGGGCAATACTGAGGGTCTAAAGCTTGTAATACAGCTTTGATAGCTGTTGTGATTTGCTGTTTAATTTCCATAGAAAGGATCCTGCCTTTGACATCTCCTCCTGTCCTCTTGCCCCACCCTCTTTTCATTCGTCCTGCTGTGTTGGTGGGGGAAGAGAAGGTAGGAAGATGCTGGGTGGATAGATACTGCATCCCTGAGTCCTGACCACAGCTACCTGAGGGGTGGAAGTGAAACTCCTCAGATCCCTGGTGCTTAGGGAGTATGGTTTAGTCTTTAAATGGAATACAAGACTTGAACCAAAGCATAACAGATGTTTCTAGCACACAACTGGACTGCCCGCTGGTCACCAAGAGGTGAGAGAAATCAATGCTACTTCATGTTTTGACTGCACTCACTGCATCTGAAGTCTTAAAAATCCTGTAAGGCAGACAGGCGTGTAACCCTTGTTGTCGTGTTGCTCTTCCACAGAGGAAGGCTGAATGAGTTACTGCAGAGTGAGGGGGAGGGGAAGGGGTCAATATGCAGGGCCTCCCATCATGAGAGGAGAGTAGAGCAGAGCCTGGTTCTAGGAAAAGAGTCCTTAGGCCACTTGGGGTGGGAAACTGCTTTGTATTCAGACACCAGTGTGAAGGTGCCTACATTTCAGTGGGTCCGTGTGCACTGAGGGTCTAAGCTTGCAGTGCAGGTAGTGGGGATCTAGTTAATACAGTCAAGGAGCCCAGTAAGTGACACAGCTCACCACCCAGTAGGCGTCTTCTTCAGGGTGAGCTGAAGCACTCTTGGGACTCCACTACCTTCATTGACGAAGTCTGTGTTTGACAGGAGCTGAGACATGAAGACACCTAAATAGAAGTCTTTTGCTCTGGAGATGAACCCCTTCCCTGGCGCCCAGCAGCCTACCTGGCAATGGAGGAGCAGACTGCAGGTAAAGGTGTGTGGACTGGTGTTGGATCCAGCAGCATCTGCAGTGACACTGCTTGCTTGGAAACCTCTTGCACCCATCTCCCAATGACACGTTTCTCAATCAAAGTCTGAAAAGTAATCTCAAGTCCATAATCTGAAGCCCTGCAGACTCTTCACACATACTTGCATCAGGTGGGTGTCTCAGTATCCTGGCTGCAGTATCCTGGATGTTTTCGGGGGCGGGGGGTGTTTCAAAGACCATGTTTCTTTATTTTGTGCTAGAGCATTTGCACATTCCCAGCTACATTAGGGTGGGTGGAGAGTGGCTGCACAATGTGCCTCATCCTCACCCTGCTTGCATCCAGATCTGCACTTGGGACAACTTTTTAAAGGGCATCAAAACTCCAGACTGAGCTAAGTGACCCATGCAGGGTTTTGGAAAACCCTGGCTTCTGTCATCAGCTGCATGTGCTTTCCCTGTGACTAAGCCCCCTAGGGCTACCTAGCTACCAGGAGTTCAGGGACACAAGTCTCAACAGCCACCTCCCAAAAGCTGGGTCATGCTCTGAATACTTTATGGAACCAGAGCAAGAAAAATAGATTCTCCAAATCCTTTACGTTTCTGAAATCAAATTGCAGGAGCCGTGGGGTTCCAGCTCCCTTTTTCTGCTCGTCACATCCATGGCAGGTTTCGCAGACTCAGCCTTATCCTGACCATTGCAGAAATACCTTGTTTCGTCCTTGGGTGTTTCATTTTTTGGTTTCAGCATTGTTCTGCAATGTGCCCATCATGGTATTGCATGTACAGAATGAGCAACCATGTAATAGCTCATATAGGGAGGAAATTTAGACTGTCAATGATATTACTGAAGAACTCATCATGTCTTCTCCTGCCCTTCCCCGTTAATCTTCTCTCTGATTCCTTAACTCCCTGAGTAACTAGTGAGTCAGTCACAGAAAGATTTACATTAGAAGACCTGGGGAGTTCATCAAGTCAACCTCCTGCTCCAAGCAGTGCTAACTCCAAAGCAAGAGCAGGTTGCCCAGTCAAATCCTTAACCTCATCAGGCAGCGGCAAGAACAGGGCTGCTCCACAAGGGAAGGCAAGCCAGCAGCTGAGGGTGACCGCAGCGCGGGCAGGGGCAGTGCCTTCAGCCAGGGCACAGTCCCAGGTCCTCACCAGCACCCAAACTGGGTGAGCATAGCAGGGGTCCTGATACTAACAGGTCCCATCGACAGTCCACTGCTCAGCACACAAAGGCAAGGTAACAAGTTAGGTCCCAGGTCAAACCAGGAAATCCAAACAATAGCACAGGAGCCCTTGGGAACCAGGCTGGGAACAGAAACACCTATGCTGTAGCTTAGGCCGGGACTGAAGGCACAGCCCTGAGCTTAAAGGGAGCTCCTGGAGCAATGGGCAGAGGGTGCAGTTTGGAGGGCATAGGTGGGGCTGTACGGAGCAATTACAGTTGCCTGGTGCACTCAGGGCTCTGAAAAAGTATCTTCAAAGACAGGAGCTTCCCTGCCCTCTCTGGCTGCCCATTCCAGTGCTGCACCACTCTTAAGGGTAAATGTTTTTTCCTTATAGAAATTTGTCCTTAAAATTGTCCAAAAGATTTGATGCTCTGCCTTCAATCCCTGGGAGCATAAATCAGACAGCTGTCAGCTTGAAATTTTTGATGGCTCCAAAATGTCGTTTTAGCTTAAAGATGGAGCTGGTGTTTTCCTTTCACATTGCTCTTTATGTGAACCTCTATAAGTAGGCAAATGAGAGCAGTAGGGTAAGGGAGTTTTATTTCTTTGTTATTTAGTATAAATAAGCTGATTCCCAGGACTGATTAAAAGGGACCTGAGGTTAAACTGAATCTATAAGAGTAACAGTAGATTTTTCATTCCCTCTTTGAAAATGTGCATATAAAACTATATCCTGTTCTCATCACCAGAGGTCTAGTAAAGCTGCAGGCTGCATTCTCAGAAAGCTACCTAGATGGGTGGTTAGAGTCCAGTTATCCACCAGAAATTCATCCGAAGAGAAAGTTCATTGGCTAAATGAAGAAATGGAGCCATTTCAGAAGTGATCCACATTCTGGTCGGGTTTGCAGGCTGAACCAAACAGGATGAGTTTTCATATATAAATGCAGTAATTCAGGTTTTGTTCCTGTATCTCATTTTCTGAATAGGTGAAAGAGAATAGGGTAATTTTTAGCTCCTCAACAGGAGAGCGAGTAATACAGCAAAGGGGGCTCAAGCTATGCCACAGCGTATTAAGGAGCTCCAAATTTGTATAGACCTTGCAAGGGACCAGGAATGCAAGACAGGTGAGCTGTTTAAGGCAATATAACTGATAAGACTTAGTTCTGCAAAGAAAGATTAAGGAAATGTCCAGGAAATGGAGAAAAAGGAAGAATAGCAAAACCACATCATTTTGAGACAGAAAGGTGATGATGTGGTATTCAAAGATACCAAAAGAGACTGGAAGGAATTTTGCTGGCATATGTGCTGAAATTTATCTTGGAAACTGTGAGGAGCATATCAGATCTGCAGGGGCATACAGGAAAAAAATAGAGATGGTTAAAGTACAGAGCAAACACTAAAAAATATATGGAGAATAGACAGCTAGTAAGTATTGTGGCTTACATCATCAAGGACAAAGATATGTGGCAGGTGGCTGGGATCAACCAGTACCTAACTTTTAGCAAGTTGAACTTTTGGGGTCTGTGGTCATTGGCTCATGTGGAACCTGGAACTGTTCACACACTCAAAATTAGGCACATGCTGCTGCAGATTGCTGAACTGGCCTGACTTACAGCAGTAAAGATAGGCACATGTAGAAGTAGTTTTAAGATTAGAGCATTAAGGAGCAAAGGGTGTAAAATAAGCAGTGTTAGTGAACTTCTTTTTGTATCAGTATTAGAGAAGAGATGAAGGAGACAAGACAGACTATATCTTGGTGCAATAACAGGTTTAGTAAAGAGGTTATGAAAAGAAACATGGAAAAGCTAAAATACAGAATTAAAAAAGTGGAACTGAACCATAATATGAGCTCTGGTCGTTCTATGAGACCTGTACAGTTCCTGTGGAAAGCTGTTAGAGTTGCGCCCTGTTGTCTTCTTCTGTGCTTGAAGAAGGGATACATTTATGACATACCTGCAGCATTCAAATTTTGTGAATTCTCCACAGAAGGATGACAGAACAATTTCCTTGATGATATCCAGGACCTTATTCAAAAGGCATCTTTCTGAGACAAGCAAAAGGAGGTTAAAGCTCTGAAATGCTACAAACAGCTTAGCAATACCTTGATCCTTGGTAAGTTGCTGAGAGCACCTTCAGCCTTTCCTTGAACATCTTCAATGTCCTTCAGCTCCCTGTGCATCCTAGTGGCTCTCCATTGGACTTGCTCCAATTTGTTGACCTCTCTCTTGTGCTGGGATGCCCAAAACTGGACATAGCACGCCAGATGTGGCCTCACCAGTGCTAGCTACAGGGAAATAATCGCTTCCCTCGACCCTCGACTTCCTGACTACATTCTTGCTAATGCAGCCCGGTATGTCATTGGCCTTCCTCACCACAACTACTGGTTTAGGTTCAGCTTGCTCTCCACCAGGATCCCCAGCCTCTTCTGAAAGCAAAGCTGCTCCCCCACCAGTCAGTGCCCAGCCTGTACTATTGCCAGGAATAATGTCTTCCCAGGGCCAGAGCTTTGCATTTGTTAATGCCAGACTGCATGAGAGTTCCGTCAACCCATTCCTCCAGCTTTTCGGGGTCCAGCTGGATGCCAGCCCTAGCCTTATTTTATCAGCTTTTCCTACAATTTGTTGTTGCCAACTGCAAACTTGCTGAGTCAGTGAAAATAAACTAATCTGGTACTAGTGATGGCTTCTTCCTCAAATGCCTACTACATTTATGCAGCATGTTGTTTCCACTCTCCAAATTATTATTTATTGTGATTTTGTACTATGTGGTCATCCCACATAGTACCCATAGTAAAAAACAACATTAAAAAAAAGGGGTTGGGTTTTTGCCAGAAAAGACCTTGTTCTTTAAAGACTCTCTTTTTAATCTGTGTATGATTCTAGATGTTTTGCTACTAATCCGTGTCTGTACAATACAGTTAAACTAACTGAAGCTTCCCCCCAAGGCACAACCCAAAGACAAGGTGAGATCAGTAAACCCAGTTTTAATCTGGTTGATTACAAGGGTCATTGGGTAATATTTTTAAAGCCTACAAGTCCCATTTTTCAGAAAGGAACCCACCTCACTGTGTCAAAATATCCTCTGCTGCCAGTGCATTGAGGGGTCCTCAACACTGGTGCCATTTTTCACATTGGAGTCTGGGAGCTGTTGAAGAGCTGGCTGTGAGTAACTAGAACATCAGTGCCCTCTCTTCAAATATCGTGCAGGTTTCCAAGTTTCTCTGGTTCAAGACTGCATCCTTCCTTGCCTTGAAATGATAATTTCTGATACTTACTCTGATATAAAAGTAGCAAATGTGAGCACAAAATAAACTCTTTGTATTTAAGGCTGCAGCCACCTTGTTATTTCTTCATCAGGAACCACAATGTAAGGTATTTGTTGTGATGGCTTTTAACATATGGAAGATCAAGATCAGATTCCTAAAATATTCTGAAAACCAGTTATAGCTTTAACAGTGACTGTGGTTAAATATAAAACCTAAGTAATTTGTTCTATTAAAAAGTCAGAGTCTTATTTTTATCAAGTGATGTTATGAGGGCATATTCTAAATCAGCCAAAAGCTCTTGTAGCAATAAGAGCTTCACTTCTGCAATTTTTAACAGCCCAATTAAGCTGGTGTGGCTTCTTTGTGCATTTTGTTAGCACAGAATTGTTCCTCTGACATTGACCAGATCAGGCAGACTCTAGAAGATTAAACATTTGAAGAAGACACAGGCAAGGAAAATGCAAGAGCTGAATAATAACGTTGAGTTTATTTTTCGCCTGCAAAGATGAGTCTCATTTGGACAGGGTCAGGCTGTGATAGGCGTACAGGACTAAGAAGTAAAAACACACATTTCATGCATTCATATAACACTTCTCCTCTTGACATCCCTCTCCATACTATCGTGCACGTCTCCATATGCATGGGCCCAGTTTAAGATTACGTTGTTAATGATGATATGCAACTATTCCAAGCATCCTTTAACCAGAATGTGTATTCCATGCAGGATTAAAGAATAGTTTGTCTGATGCACACGAGACAGGCGGTATGGAGCAGGGTCAAGGCAAGCATGTAGCAGAGCTCTGAAATTTCCTTTTTGATCAAGCAAGTAGTGAGCATATGTTCGCAGCTGGAATGTGTGCTCAACTTACTTTAGTGGAGTTTCAGCACTGACCTTTTGCTGCATTCCTCCAGCAGCAGTAAAATGGTTCTGCTTAAGTAAACTGACATATACCACGTGCAAACCCAGCTGTCTTCTCCAGCCCACCATTTCTCCTACTGTTACAAAAAGCCTGAAGGCATGGGAATGCTGTAATTTAATGTGTAATAAATAACCTCTCATGAAAATAATGCTGTGAAAAATAATTGTGCTCATGGCATAATAAAATCCACCTTGAGAAACCAGTTTAAATACTGGCCAGAGGAGTGCATGTTAACGGGTCCTGGATTGTTGTACTTTATTACTGTCTGGTTGACACAAACACAGGAGGTTAAAGCCTCTTACACCATCTCCTGCTGAATCCTGCTGCCATCTCCAGCTTGACCCATCCTTACCTCTCTTTGGTTGCTTTGTGTTTGCCACCTTTGTTCTTGTTCTGCTTTGTTTTTCTGTCTGGCAGGTCTGGCCTGTGTATGACTCCACTGTAAAAATTAAGATGGTTTGTGCAGCGAGTAGGTGATCCGGCAGGCAGTTATTACTGGGTAGAATGCTTCTTTACAGAACTACTCGTGATAGCAAGCACTGCCATCGGTGCGAGCAGACCACAGGGAAACAGCATTGCACTGCGTGCAGACCAAGGCTTTTCCAGACAGTTTGCGATTCCAGGTACCCGTATTTATGAGATGCGTTAAACTTCAGACGTGAGCTCAGCTTTCTGAAAGCGCTGAATATCCCCCATCTGAAAGCCAACCTGCTTAAGCTACTTTAGTTTGGATACTCAAAAATGAAGACATCGCTTGGTGTTTGGATAGCCAGGAGAGAGCTTTCCTTTATGTGCATGGCCTGAGCTTCCCAAAAGTCACAACTGAATGCATCTTTCCCCATAAAAATGCAGAAAATACACAAATGACATGGATCCAGCGTGTATTGTATACAGCCTGCACTGCCACATTCTTGATGCCTTTTTGGGGGCGGGAAGATGAAAAGCCTGGTGAATGGGAAGGGCAGTCAGGAAAGATCCAAAGGCTTTTTTTTTTTGATCCTCTCATAGGAATTAGGGTGCTGTCTCCACTGCCCTGCTCAGATAAATACCTCAGCCTTGATCGAGTTCTTCGATCTTCCCACTGCCATGACATCAGCTGAAATATTATCACCTACTGCTGCTTGTTGCTGCTGCCTCTCACTCAAACGGAGGAGGGTCAGTTTATACAGGGCAACGGAGGAGCTCTTCTGACCCACCTCAGTTTGCCTACAGAGGCTCAGGGAGCATTTTGGGGAGCATTTCACCCAGTGGAGGTGGCAATCTTCAGCAGAGAGGGAGTCAGCCAGGGTGACCAACTGCTGGCAGTTACCCTCTCAGCAGGCAGAGCCGCAACTGGAGAACAAGGAGAGTTCAGAGCTCCTCCAGTTTTCCAGCCTCCCTAGGTGAAGCCCCCTTCCCACTCCCGATGCGTTTGCTCCCACGCACATGCTCAGCACTGTAGCACTTCGCTTGCCACGGGCTGAATCCAGAGCCCACTCAGGCTCCCGGACAGCAGCAGAGGAGCATTAGTCACCCGGGAATGACAGCAGCCAGCAGACTATGGAAGCACCATCTACTGTAGTCATAAGGGAATACTAAAGGGTGCCTGCAAAGGCCACCAGATTCAGGCCCTTCTCTCAGGTCTGGATTTGTAACCCCAAACCCTTTTTTGAGGTTAGGCACCAAAGAGGAAGGAAGGTCAGCCTGCTTTTTTCTGCCATGGCAGGGATGTCCTATATTTGTATATATTTGCTAGTACATATCAATCTCTTTGAAGCAGGTAACTCAGATTACAGGCCCGCTTTGGCCCGAAGATGTTCAAATCCAGCCCTCTCCTGAGAATGGCTTGACCATCAAGGGAAAAGAGTGTGTTAAGAGGCCAGGCTTGGCTGGAATAAGGGATGAATGAGAAAGAAACCACCAGTCTTAGCGCATGTCCCAGAAGCCAGGTAACATGTGGATGGGGCATGTGTCCTCACTGCATGGCAGGTGTGGTACCAGTCTATCTGAAAGCCTTGTGTGAAGTTTAGTCCATATACTCAAAAAGACACCTAACCCAGATTGGAAGCACTACTGAATGCTGAGGCTATTGTGGATAGAAGTAGAGTTAGGAACAACACCCTTGACTGTGAACTCAGCCACGAAGATGACTCCCTATTGTAATAAAATCTTATTAAAGAGGTACTTAGATATGAGCATAACTTTAAGTCTGGGTACACTTGATATGTCTGCAGTTAGACAAATACTTGTTTTCTGAATTAGGGCCCTACACATTTCTGCAGCATTGTAGTCATAAGTAAATTGGTTCTCCACCTTGATTTTGCATTTTCTATATACAGTGGGTCTGATTTATTTTAGCTGTGAGACAGATGAGCTATAAGTTCTCCAATAGCACAAAAAGATGTCAGAGATTTTGGGAGTCGGAGGATTCCAGAGTGCTGGGGGTTGCCAAATCTGGCCCAAATCCAGCTGAGGCTACTGCAGCTCCATACACCCAGGTCCAGACAGTAGCAAGGCTGAGCATGTATTCTCAGTAGCCACACATATACACAATACATACATACATACCTACGTGGCCGGTTCTACAGATCAACACAGGCAGACAACACAGCACTCAACCAAATGCAAACAGTGCCAATGGCCTCATCCTGTTACCTTCCCTGACTGATCGGGATGAAAGCCTATTAGTGGAAAATATATGTGCATGCATGCATGTATGTATACATACACATAAACATACACATAYACATATGCTATATGTATCCCTCCAGTAGTTGATGTGCTTTTAGACACTCAGTCTATCCAGTAACTTCCCACCATCTTCAATCTCGCCTGCTACTGGCACTTGGACATACGAGCCCCTGCGTCCTGCAGACCTCCTCGTACACCTACACAGACACACACGTGCCCTATGGATCCCCCCCTGTAACTGGACTGAGATGCTGAGTGTCTCCAGTATCTGGCCCCTGGATCCCTGGCCTCTCCGTCACCTTATGCACAGATGAACACAAACAGGTCTCTCCAATAGCCTTCCCAGCAGCTGACCCCCAGACGCCACAGTCCCTCCAGTAGCCGACTCTCAGACCCCCTGGTTGCTTATGGCCACTCCAATACCTGGCTGGCAAGCCTCTTATCCTACTTGTGGGTAGTCCAGTGTGATATCCATGAGCAAGTACACACACTGACACCCACACCCACACAATAGGCACACTTTCCAGTCTCCCCAGTTGCTGGGTCCTCTCCCCCCTTTTGACCCAGGGGCCCCTCGCCAGTGGCTGGCACTYAGAGCTCCATACACACAGGTGCACACAGAATAGAGAGCCCCTCACCCAGGAAAATAGTCAGGAACAGAGTTTAATAAGAAGACAGGAGAGACTGCGGTGACCAGGCTCAGGGCATGGCCAGACAAGTGTACTGACCAGCAACCTGTTTACATGCAACTGTAACGTTTCACCACTTATCCCTCTGTTTTTCCACACTTGCTCCTCCCCAGTCCACCTTGATCCCTCCCTCCCCACCTCTGGTCCTTCCCCTAAACATCCCATAATATGTCTTGTGCAATCCCAAAATGCTTTTTCCCCAGCATGCCCTACTGAGTCCCACACCCCCCTAGGCAGAAACCCCCCCTCAGACTGTGAAGAGATGCAGAGAGAACCTTGCCAGCTGACTCACCTGGTGGGGCTCACACCCAGACAACGGGGCAGATCGTCCTTGTTGATAAATACCTACTTACTGTAAAATAAATATGGGGAGAAGAAAAGCTAGAAAATGTTGTTGTCTGCTTTCAGCACATTATTTCCCACTCTAAGCAAATGTAAGATATAATGTTGTCTAAAATGTGGTGTACACAGATAAAGAATCAACATGACTGAAAGCCCCTTCCTTTAAACTCTTTATATATGAATACTCTTAATGAGCTCTGCACATCCCAAAGATTTTTAAAAAATTAACACGGTCCCTTTAATTGCAATATAGGCGTGAGATCATGCTATCATAGAAATGTTGGTTGGAAGGGACCTCTGGAAGTCATCTAGTCTAACCTCCCACTTGAAGTGGGACTCTTGCCAACTCTAGAAAAGATCAAGCTGTGGCTGACCTTCATGCCGTATTTCTAGCCGTAGATATCCATCTAACTTAACATATGATGATTACTATAGGGCTAAGAATAATTCTCTGACTAGGGTCATCTTTTGAATACACTGGATGGTATCTGATTCAATTTATTGCAAAGACCTTTTGCAATGGATTTTTCTCCTTCTTTCTTTCTGTCTGTCTGTCTTGCTATTTTTTTTTTTATCTGCAAGTTAAATGTTCAGAGCTTTCCCTTTTTCTGCAAGGGACCAGATCTTGTGAAAACATAAGCACCTGAATAGCATTACTGATGTGAATGAAATGTGTGAGGGTCTATTAATTTGTTTCCTTTCTCATGACATTTACATGACCTGCACTGATAACACTGCTAACAAGGGGGCTTTGGGAAGTATATGTTTGCATGGTGAGCAGCTGTATATATTATTACTGGAAAACCATCTGCCCACTGGTGGTTTAAGTATATTATGACACTTATCCAGCACTCTTGTACTGTATATCTCAATTTTGCAAGGGTGAGTTTCATAACCCATGGTTTTCAAATGAAGTAGTTGAAAGGGGATATCTTGGCTGAAGATGCCATGAGGCATTGGTGCCACCGAGGAAGCGAGTCTTGTTCTTCTGACGCCCAGTCTGGATTTTGAGCGTTTAGATCTGGCTGATAGACAATCTTTTGTTTAGAAGAGTTGCAAAGATTTGATGTCTTGCATATTTTGCACACATTCTTCTTCTTATTTAACCATTACATACTGCTAGATATATGCTGGGGAGTGAAATCTTGGGCCCACTGCAGCCAATAGCAAAACTCCCACAAAGTTCGGCAGGGCCAGTATTTAACATTACTTTGTTGCAAAAAGCCCTGAATTTGGCTTAGGCATGCAACTGAGTGGAGGAGACTGACTGTAAAGTCAGCCTGTATAATGGCGTCCAGCAAAGATTCGTCATATGCAGGTTTTGTGCTTTAGCTTTTCAAATTCTGTAGTTTCAGTGTAAACAGCCTTAATGGTGCTCTTTACAGAACAAAGAAATTTAAACAGATGGGCAGAGATTTTCTAGGAAATGTCTGGAAAGATTCATCTCTGGCTTCATCACTCACTTGCATCACATTAAATAAAAGTTACTGGAAAGTATTCTCTTAGCATTGGTTTGAGTCATCCTCTTGAACATAGTATTTTATTTTTATCTGCATTATTCAGTTGATCAGCAGAGAATTTTCTTGCCTTCACTATGTCTTTCTATTTTTTTGAGGGGGAAAAGACTGTTAAATTCCCCTAGATAGTATTTTACATATGTAAGAATTAAGACAGGCTCATGAACTGAACTGTGGTTAATCTGATAGCTCAGAGGTAACAGTCGTGGCAGAACAACTGAGCCATTCCAGTTCAAATCCTGCTGTTTTCAGGGGCAGAGAGCGTGGCTGCTTATGTACATTGGTCTGGCTGGAAGACCCTTGTAATGGTCTTTTATCTGGTATGGGACTGCAATTGTAACTAATTAGCTTCAATTGACCTGTGGGTGCTGGTATTTTCTTCTGAGGCCTTATCAGAGTTTGGGCATGTTACTTACCCCACTGCAGACCATGATGGTCTGAACATCCATGATTGCTGGTGCTTTTGGCTGCAGAGGCATAAAAGACCAAGGTTGTGAGGAAAGTCTGTCCAGACAGAAATCCATTTAATAATAAAGGGATCAAATCTCCTAGGAGATCTCCTAGGATTTGATCTGGAGATCTCCAGTGCTGTCGAGTCACTGGCTTTTCATTTTCACTCATTCCAGTAGCCTTTCAGTTAGGACTTGGGTGTCCTGGAGTATGTAATGGGCTCTGTTATCACAGAACCTGGTGTCCTGCAAATAGTGAATGAAACATTAAAAACAACCAACCAACAAACACAAAAGCAACAAGCAAGCCTCCTTTCTGCTCAGGGTGCCTGTGGTGGGGTTGATGCAAATCTAAGGCTGGAGAGAAAGCTATGGGAACGAGGAGTGGCCTCTGCATTTCACAGGGAGGAAGGCTGCCCCCATCTCTGTGTGACAGAACACCCTGTCCACTGTCCAGGTGATTTTTAATGCCCAGGTGATTTTAAATTATTTTAACTTTTCTATATCCTGATAATGTTCCCAGTCGGTAAAGTTTTCCTGATCAACTACATTTTATCTCTTCGTAATTTATCCTACCATAATCTGGCCCACAGTTTGTAGTTTTAGTGCTAACAACAAAAACTCTCCAAGTCTGCTGCCTGCCTTCTGTGCGACTGTCAACCATATATCATTCAATCACTTGAGTCCTTCCATTTTTAAATCAACTTAATAGAATAAATTGTTCGATCCAATGACAGGAATTTTAAAAGGACTAGATCATTTGAAAGATAGGGAGTTTGGCTTTCCTGGGTGTTGGGTACTTCAGAGTGAGGCAGCTAATTCCCATTAAGGCTATGGTAATCAGAACATAAAGCTTTGCCTTCTGTACTGCCGTGGTCACTCGTGTGCTGCGTGCCATGGGCTGAACATCCAGAGTTTTTATGCCACTCGTGTTGAGTGCTACATCTATCACTCAGCTTTGCCTGCGCATTGTCATCTCTGTTGGGACTCATGATAACTGCCAGCTACCAAGTGATTCAGAAACACAACAAATAGGAAATGTGTTATGGGGAAACTCTGCCTTCCTTGAGGACTCCAGAGCCCGTCCATTATTAAAGGCAGAACTGAAGAAGCGGTGGCCCAATCTGCACAGCAAATTCCATCTACTGAAACAGCAGAAACCGGCACTAGTAAAAGCATCTGCACCAAGGAAAGCACAATACCCTTCACTGTTAGGCAGCATTTCCCTGAATTATTTTGAAGGTTTAGAAATCAAGCGAACCTCAGAAAGATGCAGCAATTGCCAACAACGTATTTTTATCTGCAGTTCATATTTCTTAACAGGAAGGCTCCATAAACAGACCTGAGCAGGACTAGCTATCAACGCAAGAGTAGTGTGTACCATTTCGCATGTAGTAACATCAGCTTGCAAGACTTGCCCATAATTTATGGACTGCTTGAAAGAAAGAACCACTTCCATGGGCAGGGAGAATTGCCCAAAATGGCTAAAAACATATCCAAGATAACAACTGGTGGTCAGGCAGCGGTTTCCAAACAACTACTCAACAGAAGCACTCACATCCTCTTGTGTAGCTGGTCAAACTTGAGGCCAAGCTCCTGTTACTGACCCACTGCAATTTCCACCTTTTATTGGTGAGCAAAGAGAGATTCGTTTCTCAAAAAAGGAGGCTTGGCTGGCTTGCACYGGTAGGATTTCCGCTGCGGAAATAGGCACGCAGAAGACTGATAACGTGGATGCTGCACACACGAGGAGTGGCGGAAGGAAGCAGGCCCCTGTTTGTGGAGCGATGCTATTTCTGCTGGGATTTAAAAGTGTTCTTTGGAACAAAGTTGAAACTGTCACTATAAATGACTTGCATGAGTGAGTACAGAGCATTTTGGAGGATTATAATTTATGCCGGGCAGGAGCTGTTATGGTTCAGTTTAGGGCACTTAAAATAAGACTTTTGGGAGACAACCAAACCAGCTTCAACTCTGGTAACTTCCCAGTTCAAGACGCTCCTAAATTTATATGTACAGGGTCTGTTCCTGCATGGAGACAAGGGCCTTGTACCCCTGTTGAAACCACTAGGTCTCAAAGATGCTCTGATGATATTTGGCACTGTTATAAATGAACCAATGCCCATTAGGAAAGAGCTGACAATGTCATGTAGCATATGACTCTCTATACCTTTTATCCAAACCTGAATTAATTTAACTAAAGGATTTCTTCCCCCAAGGTTTTGTCTTTCACAGAAACTATGTCTTGAAGGAATGGAGAGTTTTTCTCCACGGCATGCTCCTTCGTGCAGATTTAAAACCGATCAACATATTAAGCCAACTGGGAACAAACCGTGTCTGTCTGGATCCAGATGGTCGTGCATGTGCTTCCCAAAGATGGAACAGCAGGAGGGAGAAATCAATCCGTTTCAGCTGAGCAATCAGAAAGGCAGACATGAAGCCCTGTCTTGCCATCTCCCAGGCAGCTCAAGAGTACTTTATAACACAAAGGCATAGCTGTATCCTCCTGTCATTTTGTAAATTACACACTGGATATCTCTCCATTCTCAGAGAAATCTTTGTACATTATGAGTTTGATTTCTAATTTTTTAGAAACATTGCTTCTCTAATTCTTACATATTTTCCTTTGCTCAGTTTTATCCCTGTTAGTTAAGCTAAAACCCTTCTTGGAACATGCAGTACAAACCCGCCTCCTCTTTAATCTTTGTACCCTTTAAATATTTACAGATGGTTTTCATATTCCCCTTCAGTTGTCATTTAGCCAGTGTTACTCTGTATCTCTTCAAACTTAGCACCCTTGGAAGGGCACACAAGGCCAAATTCTGCTCTCAGTTACATCTGTGTAATTTTGGAGTAAGTCAGTGAACTTTAGTAGACTTTGAATTTACACCAGTAAAATGCAGAGCAAAAGGTGACTCCTAAATAAAGGTGACTGCTAAATAAACACTAGGAAGACAATCAAAGCTAACATGACATCCTCTGGGCCCCGGACTGCACAAGGTTGGTGGCTTTTCTACAAGGGTATCTTTTGCTGCATTCCCAGTGACTGGAGTGAAGATTTAGGAGACATTGTGAACTGCAACAGCCATCTGAAACATGCCAGTATCTACCGTGGCTCTTCTGAGAAGTACAGATCTAGCACGTTATTACATGCTAGTCCGTGCCGAGTTCTTTTATGATTTAGCAGTTAGCTTTGGGAGTTTTTCTATGTTACATAGAATATTTGATACTAGATACTTCATATTTATACATCTGTGTTACAAACACAATGCAAGAACCTTGTTTTGTTCTGTTGCTTTTTCTTCCCTATGGGTATTGATAATTATCCCTGCTAGAGAAAATTTCTCCGCCTTTTCTCAGCCCTGCATAGGCCTGGTTGAAAGCACCGTTCCATGTCATTTCTGAAAGCAGAGAAACTGGTCAATGAGACAAGAACTATGTATCGTGTACTTAAGTCCATAGTGCATTTTCCAATGAAAAAAAAAAATACTTCATGAGGGAAGAAAGTGCCCAAAGGGAGCTTTGCTTGCTAAAGCTCTCTCATCTTCCCCAAAGCTGCTCTTGCCACCCCACTCTTTATACTGTCTTCTACCACCTCTGCAGTCTTTTTTGTGGCCTGCTCAGTCCATTCTGCTATATTCCACTAAGCATACAGTGAATTTTTCACGGTCTGCAAAATTACATCAGTTATTTCCCAGCCATATCCTTTGGTCTATTCTAAATTGTCTTGCTGTTCCAGCTGACTTCCTTGTACTGTCACCTTCCTTTTGTCACAGCCACATTAGAGACTGTTAATGCGGTCAATGTTTTTCCTGGTTGAAAGGCATTATTAAATTTACCAAAAAAAGAGCTGACTATTCACTGACAAGAAGTTTCTCTGGGCTGTTTTACACCGCATTCTGCCACTCGGTTTATTTTCCTGATGCTTTGCCCCCTACTACCCTTATTAGATAGGATTAGTGGGTGCCCTCCGTTTCTCGTCCACTCAGCCCAGCTATTTCAGGTCTGATGCCTGTTGCTGTATGAACTGCCGTCACCTCTGCAGGTCATCCACTTCCCCAGCCTTCCCACTGGCCTAATGACAGGGACTGCCTCCCAGGAGACCGGCAGAGGTTCCCTCCTCCTCCACAGACAGCAGCCACCTTCTTCATGCTTATTCAATGGGACACAGGCAACAGACTAAACATCTTTTTCCTTACCCAGGGTACACTGATAGATCCGTCTGAGCTGATGGGTGGGTCACTCCTGCTGTATTCTTCTACTCCTACTGTACGCAGCATTGCCTATAACGATACTGTTGGTAGGCCCTCCTAAGCAACGGACTTTGGACATGACACTTTGTATGGGACCGCTTATATACAGAGGCAGGGCTTGCGAGACTTTTACTTCACATCTTAYGTTGACTAGTTTCAATGGCTTTTATCTTTTGGAGCCTTTATTATAAAGAGTGAACACTGTTTTTCTCCCTTTGCAGGTTATTCTGACATATGTAGGAATGGAAATAAAGAACCATGAACCACCTTTCTTTACCCAGAATCTGGCCTAATCTCCAGGAACTAATCTTAAAAAGAGTTTACAGGCTTCTTATGGCTTCCTCTGCAGCCTAACATCACCAGGACAGCCTGTACCACGTGCAAAGAAAGAAGTTAGCGCATTCCAAATGGGAATTAAGATGTAATTCATATGCCTACTTCAGAAGCTGCGAGACTGCCACCCATGCTTAGCCATTAAGCATCTACTGAAGTGTTTGGCACTGAAACATGGGAATGTAAATGGTTATATGGGAACTTAAATGCTCTGCTTCTGAGCATTCATAAATTCATCTCCATTTCAAGAATAACAAGCACATCAGCAACTGGCTATGTCTGCGCTCATTCAGATTACCAGTTAGGTTGTCTTCGCTATGCATGCTCTGGTAGATGCGCCGAGTCTGCGATGTGCATCCTGGCAAACACTGCCATCGTATGAAGGTCCTCAATTAATATAAAAGCCCACCCATTTGAGCACTTGCTCAGCACATTCAACACCACAGTTCAATTTGCTTTTCTGTCTGAGTGGACTTAAGGCCGCGTTCACCATCAAGCTACAGACTTTGCCGATCTACCCGATTCAGCCTGTCGGAGCTGCCTGATGCCTGTTTTGCCACCAAGCACAAGGGGGAGCACAGCTCACGACAGATGAACTGATCCCATCTGCTGACCATGCTACCTGTGAGTGCTAGACTTCCTTGCTTTCTGGGTTTAGTCCAGCTTTCCAAAGTAATTTTGCTAACAAATAGCTTAAGCCATTACCAGGACAGAATCTGCTCGTCTAAGGACTCCTTCACGCACAGAATGCTATCCTGTTGCTGGAGGCAGTCCCTTCTTTCTCTCAAGCATAGCAAGTTTTACAGGGGTACTCAGTTCATCGCTGTCTTGCTTCTGATGACTGAGTGCTGCTCCTTGTGATGTGTGTTTGCTTTGTTCCACTTGCTTCTAAATGTTGGGGTAAGATTACAACTTACTGTTTAAACGCTATTATAGCATAAAGTCAAGGCCTTGAGCTTACACAACCAGAAATAAGGTTGTTTGTACTTGTGCGTAATAATATATTCTATGGTCCCATGGGCCCACAGTTCTGTGGTTGCTGCTGACTTCTACCACATCCAGTATATAGTATGAAGTAACAGATTTATTTTTATGCAGCACTGATGGTCTGTCCTGATACCTCAATGAGGCAAAGATACAAGAGGATAGACATCTCTTTACACTTCTGACCTGGTGTGAATACCAGGGAACAGCACTGTATTTTTGGATATAGTACAGGCAAGAAATAAGAGTACATGTGGCATGCAAGACTAATGCTCAAAATACTACACAAGCATAAATTAAACTTTCCTCTAATGAGGGGAAAATGAGGTACAGATCAAATGAATTGATTAACTTTTAAGCTCACAGAAATAACAGAACTGGGTTTGAACATGTAATCTTAGTCATAATTTTCTCCTTTAAATTATATCCCCTTTCCATAATCACCTTCTGTGGCTTCACTTACCTCTCATACAACAGGAAAAGTTATGAAATAACCTTCACTTATCTCTCATACAATGGGAAAAGTTATGAAATAACATCTTTCAGTTGTGCTTCATTAACTTAGATTCTGCTATCCAGTGTGAACTACTGCAGAAGGAACGACCTCAGGTGTGATTCTTACCTCTCCGGGCAGTGAAATCTAACAACCGTGAAATTTCTGGAATTACAACAGGGTAAAAGCAGTCTGGTCAGGACGAGGTCTGCAAGTCTGTTTCTCAACTGTCTGTATTCTTCTCCTCCTGTTTGTCATCAGCCCCCATGTAAGCAAACGGACACAGATCATATAGCTGCAGACAATAGGCTGAGGGTCAGTTAGCTATGTCCTTGACAAGTTGAGACTCTCTACGTTGTTTTTCTTGTAATAACCTCAGTTCAGATTCTGTAAAGGGCACCTGCAGTTTATGCTGGTCACCATAAGCAGGTTAAAAAAGCTAAACAATGGCATTCGTTCCTCATTTCTCTTAGCGGCAAGAAGATTTTATTCAATACAAGCTACATGTACAATTTTACACAACGTTTTCAAGGCATTAAATACCCTTCCAAGGAATGCTGCACTGCATGTACAAATAGAAAACCTCATGCCTATTGAGTCATTTTCCTCTTAATCTCAAATAGCTTCTCATGACCCAAACAGGATTTCTCACGTGGCTTTACTCCATAAATTGCAGTCTGTATGCTACCGTTCTGTACAGTTGCCAGGTACAGATCAAACAGAAAGTACAGTTTAGGTCACCCCACCTCTGTATTCTGTTTTTCTACAAAGACAGCTACAAATCTGCTGTTAGCACTACTTCTTGGGAATAGATATGAAAACCAGGAATAATAGCTGTTGTATCAAGAGTCCTTTAGACAAAGATTCAGTTTGGCAGTTTGGCCAATTCAGCATTTACAAGGGCCAGGCTTCAGTACAATTTGAAGTAGAACTAATAGTTTTCCCATGCCATTCCTACCACTTTGATTTTCCAAAACCTCACCACTAGAGCTTGTTTGTTCTTTTCAGTATCAAAGACCAATGCTGAAAAGTTCATATGTAATCTGCTGAGAACTGAAAACACACAGATTCAAAAAATGAAAGGCAAAAAGCTTCATTATTTTCTTAGAAATTACTGGCAGTTTTACACAAGTGGTACTAAATTAAATGGTGTCTTCGTGTTTTGGCAAAAACCCAGGAAAATTCAGGTGTAATTTTTATTAACAAAAAGTCTAAAAGTATAAGCAAGATGATTTGCTCAAGRATTTTTGGTGTTCCACTGGTTACTTCTTGGTAGATGTACTGACTGAAGAAAAAAAAACAGTAAAATAAAAGTACCAAGTATGTAACACAGACCTTTTTCACAACACAGATAAGTCTCACAACTTATAAAAACGAATACTTCTGCTACCACACCTTTCACAAACAGAATAGTGGTTAGAGCACTTGCTTTTCTGGTACCAGAGTTTGATTTCAGCTTAAGGCCAGCAATGTAAAATGAGCTCTAACAGGATTAATCCAGCTCCTTCTAGATGAATTTACATCCTCCTTTTCTAGAACACCAAATTAGGTCACATTACTTGCATGATTCTTCTTTAGAAGTTGCTGGCAGAGGAAAAGAAAGCATTTGACAGTTCAGCAATAGATGTTTGCTGGGTCACTTACATGGCTTCTGTACAGCATGCAGGACTCAGTAAAAATACTAAGCTAAGAGTTCGTTAATTATATGGCGACTTTATAAACGTCATGAACTGATTAATATTCCTTTGATTCCCTGTAGGAATTTTAAATTATGCAGTTTCCCCAGAACAGAGCTTTGAAATCTTCACATTTATGAAACTAAATGATAATAAAAGTAATTTAAAAAACGAAACAAAACAAAAACAAAAAACCCACTGAAAATAGAAAATAATTTGATTTTTAGTTGGCTTCCAGGATCTCCAGTTTTCAACTGCAGAATTTCAGAAATACATAGAACGAGATTTCAGATTCAAAGCCAGCTCTGCCAGGATCCCCATGCTTCCCACATAACAGAATTGTGGACTTCAGAGAGCTACCTGGGACCTTCACCATACCGGCTGCTTTGCTGTGAGCCTGACCCTTCTGGCAACCCCGAGAACCCCAGTTTCAGACAGGACTTTCCCTGTGGCCAGTCCCTACATTGATGGATTGCTTCCAGCCGCCTGGGTCCACAGCTGAGTTCAAAAAGCTTGACTGTCCAAGACAGGGGAAAAGCAGTTCCCAACCTCCCCTCAGCCCCCCATCATGAGGAGGCAGGGGGGTGTGGGCTTCCTTTTTTTTTTGACTGGATTCAAGTTTGTCCCAAGAAATTTCATAGCTGCACCTTGAGCTGCCTCCCTGGCATTTCTGATTAGATTTAGTCATTAATTAATAAGCAGCAATTAATAATTAATTAATAAGCAGCAAAAGATACCTGTACAACAGAGTATAGTGTTCCTATTAAGTTGGTCATGTGACAGACTTGTCAATGTCAAATCTTGAAATAAAGCAAAAAGTTAACATACTAAAAAAAAAAAGGAAGAAATAATAATTAAAAATTCTAATTATTGTCACAGATACACTATTTTGATTTTTTTTTTTTTTTTTTAAAACGCGTGATTTACAAAATGCAGCAAGGTTAAATGCTTGTTTCATGTCTTTCATTTTGTAGCAGTAAAATGGTAAAATGAGGCAGTAATACATTTTATTTTGTGGTCACTGTGACCCTGGAGAGACAACTGTGACTGATTACATCGAAGTTATTCTAAGGACATGCCTGACATGGTTCATATTTTTTTTAAATATCACTGAGCAAATTCAGAAAATGTTTTTAAAACTCAACAACCTGAAGCCCACCCAGAAGATCCTATTCCTACCATAAGCTCTTATTCCTACTACTTAAGTATGATAATCACTTATATTTCTGTAGATTACATACAGTAAGTTACATTGAACGTCTTTCAGATAAAGGTGAGGAATTCAACATTAATACTCTGCCGAAACAGAAAACAAGAGGCAAAAATCAACTGCTAACACCCAAGTACAGACAGCATTTATCTTTTATTATGATGACATGATTCTTGAAATTGCAACAAATACCACTTCAGGGTCACCATCCCTCAGAAAAGAGACATTCCATTCCAGAATCTCTGTAATCTCATCCTTTGTCAACAGGATACATCTTACTGCTGCACAAAATTCAGTGCTTAGAGGTCAGAGTCAATGTAGAGGATACTCTGAAGATTTGCGGAAGCATATTGCTCAGTTGGTAAAACATTTCCTCAGAAATTGTCTGGAAAAAAATAATAAAAAAAATACACCAGTAAGCTTTGGCTTTTTGCTGTTGTTTGGAAGAATTAAGCCCCTCTCAATTTTGTTCCTTGACATTTAAGACAATTGCTGTTTTTCAGAAGACCATGAAGATCGTTTTCAAACTATGTGTTATAATTTTATTTAATTCAAATCAAAAGGAAAAGATTGACCTAAAAATACTGTTTGTATATTTATGTGACATATCTGTTTCCAGTAGATTTCTTGTTCCAGTAATTGATTATTTCTGCCTATAAGCAGGACAGCGCTGTTTGTTATCTACAGGACTCCTGCTCTCTGAATTCCAGAATTAGATTCAACTTCACTACTTATTCTTGGCTTCTTCCTTGCTCAGCCATTTACTACTTCGTCAAGAAATACATGTTATTTCTTTCCTGATATAACTCTGATTTTTGTATTACTTCCAGTACCGCTTTTTAGAACAAATAAAACTTAGTGCTGGCCACCTTTGGAAAACTTCCTGTTTCTGAAGATCAGCTAGAACTCCAAATTAAATCTTTTCAGAATCTTAATTACAGTTAACTTCAAATACCTAGAGTCATTAATGACTTTGTGGAAGCATGACTGAACTCAGTGCATATTGTTAGACAATATGACTAATAAACGCCTAAACTTATGTAATGCAGGGTTAGCCCATCTCTTCAGAGTAAATAATAGCAAAAAAGTATCATTTTCAAAGGTGATGTATTCACCGTTTGTAAAGGTGAACTTCCCAGTTTGAAATTTTAGCATCCTCAGAAGATACTGCAGGATATCAAAAAATATAAACCCCTCTTATTCTTGTTTTATAGGCAAAGGACCAAAACCACAGTGATTAATTTAAGCTCACACAAAAAGAGCAGGGCATACCAAAGAAATCAAAACTAGATCTGCTGACATTTAACTTCTTGTTCCAACAGTCTCCTACGTTGGGTATGAACTTGGTTTAACCTACCTGTGGTACCAAGAATTGTACAGTCCGAGAAATTCCTCCATCCCACGAGGCCATTTCCATCATGAAACCTAAAAAACAGCATTCATACCTATGCAATCTTCCCCGTCAATTACACCGTTATCAAGTAGTGAGGGAGTTTTCACGTACAATTAGGATTTTAACTGCCTTTACTAGGGATGTCATTAATCGCATTTAAATCACACTTGGCCAATCTCCTGACTGAAATCTGCTTTAACTGGAAAATCTAATGAGGAGTTATGAAGAAAAGCAATATACCCTTGAAGAGCAGAATAACCAGTCCTACTGTACAGCAGAGTGCTACCCAGCAGAAGAGAGAGGTTTCTCCAAATATGCATGTTATGAGTTCTTTCAATGGCTTGCTTTCATTGAGAAATAGCTCTTTCCTTTAGCTCTGATGTGATCACATCCACGTGAATGAGCACAAGCCTGTTGCCAAAAGTACACTGGCAATCTGGCAGCAACAGAAACCACTTGGACTTACTTATATGGAAAAAGCTCAGCACTCCTTTATTGCTCAAGTTACGATATGGCATTTTTATGCTAGCATTTCCTTACAAGTGAACTACAAGGTCCACAGGAACACACTAGTGGCAAATAAAGATACTCAGAAAAATACTTGTTTAATGAAAGTCGCTATGTAGATGATATTCCATTGTGAATTACTAAAGGTCACAATAGGAAGAGGTCCCTCGAGTAGGTGGTAGAAAGAACACTAACACTACTAACATTTTAAATACTCTAAATGACTGGTTCAAGTATTTAAGTGCAACACACAAGAATGCAGTAAATAATACCACTTGGAAAGACAGAAAACCCAGTTGAGTCGTGAGGACTTTCCAGCAAAGAGATGAATTAGCATATAAACTAGTCTTGGAAAAATGTGGGGAGTCCTCATTGTTTGAGGCAATCAAAATACAAAAGACACTAGAAATTATCCTGTAGAGAACCACCAGCTCTTGCCCTCCTTCAGAGATTGCTCAAAGCAGCAGTAAGGGCTTTTTCTTCTACTGTCTATGTTTAAGTTGTAAAGATACTTTCGAAACATTTTTAGTCTCCATTCTAAGTGTCTAAGACTATGTTCTGGTAGGACAGTTAATAATTTTAAAAAGTCTATATAAGTGTATGTTTTAACAAATGATAAATTATTGAAAAACACCTTTTTTAGGAAAATATACAGCCTGAACTAAGGCTGGATGTCACCAAATGCAACACAAAAAAAACCAGCTGAAGCATTCACTAATATACCTTTGACGCACTTGAACACAAGCTCTGCCCTCTTCAAGCACCATGGAATGGTCATTTCCTAAAAATTAATAAATGAAAAGCCTCAATGCCCAACCAACAAGAGTAGCAGGGAAGTTATTAAAAATAATACATTGTTGCCATAGAACCACATTTTCCCATCAGGTATTCAAGCAGCATTACAGGCCATGAAGAGGGATTCAGTTTTCCAGAGTATTCTAGGCAGGTGGTACATACCTGGTATATGGCAGGTGACCGTAAAAGCACTGCAACTGCTTATTGGTAGGGGAGCCCAGTGTCAGAACAATCTACAAATTTTTAAGCTGAGATGTTGAATAAGAATATTGTTGACAATCCCATTAATGTAATTGGAAATGGTTATTTAATTCCCCTGTGGAGCTTCAGAAAAATGTATAATATCCAATGGATAACTGTCAGATTTGTGCCTCAGCTAGCCAAAGATAGGCTCCTGACCATATGTTAACAGCAGTTAACTGATGATTCCTAGCTATTCTTGATGATTCTGGTTAAGGTTTGCTGGCATCCCCACCGCCTTCAGTAAAAACCTTCTCTCTAATACTGGAACCGCAAGAAGCCCTTCTCCCCTAAAGATGCATTTATGTTAAAACAAACAAAATCCATCTTCATCTGATGGGGGGGTTTCAGATATAAACAGATAGCAAATTCTTACCTAAAGTTAAATACCACAATGGGATATGAAAACCACACTGCTTTAAGATATCTTAAGACATGGCTACAAGCACTGGTCTAAATACTTTAAGTAACAGTTTAAATGCTTTAGTACATTAAACATTCTTTGGCTGTACGCTACGAAGTGAATTATATCAAGAYGAATATTCCTAGTCAGAGTGACTGTCACCGTAAACACTTCTCAGAAAGAAAATCGTACCTATTTGTTCTGACGTACTCTTCAACATCAAAATGAGCACTTTCTAGTCTGAATACAGGAATATAGACATGGAAACAAATTTATCATTCTATGTACCTTTTCAAATTTACACTTTACATAATTTTCTATTCAGTAAAGCCAGCCTTTATTTTGCAATGTCAAACACTGTGCAATCTGCCATTTTCAGAGAGCTTAATTTCAGGATTTAAAAAAAGTTATTTGAGAAGCAAGGTTATCTAAGAATGCCAACTGATAACACTGAAACAGTATACTGAACGTGGCTGCATTAAACAACTACTGAAAGCCAAAGTTCCTACTTAGGTGGGAGTATCTCCTGCCATCCCCAAAATACATAATACGTTAAAAACAGCATAAGCTAGAAATGACTTTTCTGAAAACTTTCTTTCATGATGTAAATCACCTCATCAATAGATGCTGCTTGTAGGGTATACAACACATTAATCAGACAGAACAATGCTGGACAACTTTTTTTTTTTAATTTTTCTTTTTTCCATTTCTAAGCTTTCTGGAAGAAATACTTGGTCTTTGTTATAATATATCTGCCTATGTGTGCTTTCTGCCACAAGTAATGTAGGCGTTTATTGTTAGTTTTGATTGCTGTCTTGGCTTAGGTAAAAACAAGTGTCTAAAAAGAAAGGTCCTGTTGCTCTGTAGACAACTCAGGAGTACCTTGCATAATCAATAAAGGGAACTAAGCCTTAAAAGGACTGATCGAAACAGCAGGATATGACACTATTCCTTGGACTATTTCAGAGGAACACAGATGTTAAATCTTGCGGGCACTCGGGGAAATAACAGGTTGAATCCAGAATGTCACTGCGTGCAAGCCACAAGAACTGAAAATGACGCAGTAGTGATGCAGTTCTAATCCATCTTTAAAAATGTAAGTTCTCATGATTTTGCCATGTTATCAGGATTTTTCTCTATATGCAAACTAAGTAACAGTTGTGGAAATGATGAAGGATCAGCTAAGTACCAATTCAAAATACAGTGCAGGGGATAGGGAAAGAAAGCAAATACCCCATCTCCTATAGTGAGTTTTAGTTAATAGCATTCAAGCAAGTAAAAAAACACCTGGGACCTTTGGTTTTGCTCACTAGCAGAGACCACACCTCACTCCTTTTTAGGATGCAATGATTTGTTGTCAAATTAAGATTTCTTCTGCTTATTTAAAAAAAAAAAAAAAAAAGACCAACTTCACTGATTAGAAAGATATGCTGCAAACCTTTTTATTCAAACAAATTTGTGACAGACTTACTACATGGGGCTGCCGCTTTTATAAAGTTAAGGGCTTGCGCCGTTGCAGAACAATGTCATAACCAGGTAATGAAAACACTGAAGTCTGTAAATGTCTTGTGGGACAAAGATTTCAAACCAAATTTCAATGGTTAATTTTAGTAAGTTAAGAATTAGTAAGATGTTTACTCAAAGTGTATCTATGCAAATCCTAAACACTATATGAGCAGCTATACATTTAAAGGCAGAAAACTCAACGAGAAATATTTGAGGTTAACACACCCATCAATAATCTCTCTATATACATAAACCATGTTCATAAACATTTGTTACACAGCTTATACTCCCTTCATTTCTATTTTTTTTCAAAACATTTTTGTCTTAACTTATGGTAATAGAGACAGCTGCCTGAGATCCCTGAGGAGTCACATTTTTCTTAGTGTTGCTGTGTGGACAGCAGCAATGGCTCCTATGTTGAAACTACCAAGGAAGTGTGCCACCTCTAGCATTTTTAGCAATGCCATGCTATTAGAGCCATTTCATTCCCCAGTTTATATATCAGTTTATATTAGATTCAGAACAACGATCAGACAGTAACGCCTCAGTTGTCCTGAATTTGAACTTGTCTGCTTTTGCCTTTCTCAAGTATCAAACCCAGTTTTTTTCCTTTGTTTAACTTAATGATCAGAACACAGAATTCTGTTTTTGTTGTTCTCGTCATAAGAAAAACTAAGGAAAACAGAATTCCTAATTTTTTTTTTCATAGAAAAAAAATAATTAGTTTTATATGGAGGTCCAGTAATAATGAAATGTAATAGCTTCATTGAGATCGATACACTCATTACTTCTGTGAGGTTATAAACACCATTCTCCGATCCATAAAAGAAGAAAACCTTTGGGAAAAGCACAGAGAAAACTCACGATGAATGCCTGTCACAGTGAAGCATGCAAACATCTCTGCAGCTGTGCTCCTGGTTAACCACTTTACAAAAATGTTTTTATGTAGGTGGTAAACACAGATTCAAAACTGGGACTGCTGAAGGCACCAAGTTCAGGTTAACTTTCAGAAATCTGTTATTATTCACTTTTCCGTCAACAACAAGTTACATATGTGTGTGTTTCAAATTACGTCAGCCAGCTGCAAAGCACTGTAATGAGCAATGCTGCTAATGCAATTCACACAATGCAGTGTTGGCTAAACATACACTTATCATACGTTTCTGCTTACTCCGCAAAGACTGAAAACTTAATATAAAAGGTAAATTGTTTTACCAGGACCTTTTAAGAATCCAGCACTAGACAAGAAGATAATTCTTCAGTTTCACACATCCAAGCAACAACACACTCTCAAAGCACGTTGAACCCTTGGTCTTGTGCTTTATTTGTATTTTAAAATANAGATATGCAAATGAAAGCTAAAACTAACAAGGTTTAAAGAAAAAAAAAAAAGAATATAGTCAGATGGCAACTTGATTAAGAAAAAAGGCCAATACATTTATGAGATACAGTAACTGGGTCCCCCAGGCTTCTATCCTGCAAGTTGATTACTTGCATTTGTGCCCAAAAAAAGGTCTTCATACCAGAGGTGAAAAATTTCAGAAATAATATCATCTGTTCCTAAAAGTCTACTGTTATGTATGGAAGTATATCCTTCAGAAGCTTCATTATTGATCATTTTTAACTTTTGCATTGCTTGCACTTTCACAATAATAGACCCTGATCTTGCAAAAGGGGGCCACTTCTACACTGTGTTCCAATCAAATTCTGCTAAAAAGAAGTCACTGTTAAAGGTAATCCACTGGTGAGCCTTTATCTTGCTGTGAGTCAGGCACTTTCAAAGAAGGAAAGGCAGTACTGAAATTTACAAGTGAAAAATCAAAGGGTTATTTAAAAAACCCCACAACAGACTGTAATTATGTATGCAAGGGTATCAGTAATGGCAGCATTATCTTATTTTTCTCATTCCTTTAATTTTATAGGCTTTTCACCTCCTAAGGAGGTGAGGCATACAGCTGTACTGCCTGTCCACTGGTTCTCTCCCCACCTCCCCACCCCCTTTTCTTCTCTGCTAGTATCTTGTGAGCCAGATGTGACAGAGGAAAGAGGTTGTCAATAGTATTAAATTACTATGCACTGTGAAAAGTTACAGTTGAGTAAGAGACAAGCTCTACACATTAGCGTCCCACTGAAGAAGAGAATACAAAAGCTCAGCACAGTAAGTAAGCACACTTGTATCTACAAAGAACCTCAGCAATATGCTGCTTCTTGCCCAGCTGGTATTTGGGGGACTTAGAGAGGAACCAGGAGCAGAAATTAAGGATGCAAGTGGTTAGGCAGTGAAGAAGGAGACAGTTCAGAGCAAAGGTGAAATTCGGTTGCTGCTGCATAGGGCTGAGATGGTGTTTAGGGATACAGAACTCTGAGCCAAGCTTTGATAGTTCTGCTGCTCATAAAACTTAGTTTTAAGGTTTTCTAACTAGCAACAACTAAAATTGGGGATCGCGTATCACTATCGCATCAGCGACTCTGAAGGTATAGTTTCTAAGCAAGAGCTGTTGCCAGAAGACTTCCAGGCATGTAGTCCCATCTTTCATTAATCCTTGTGCAACTGTGCAATGAGCTGGATCAAGGAAGTGAACTGTCCAAAATGCGGGATGGGAATAAAAAACCAAAGTGATTCAGCTGGCTGAAGTGTTTTTAACTGGTTCAGTTCCTTAATTTGGGTCACCATATAGATATGAGTGCCAGCACAATGAGGTGGCAGGAGCCAGGGCAATGAGGTGGCAGGAGCCTGTGACTAGGATAAACTGTCCCATTTGGCTTAAAACAGCATGAAACATACCCTTTGCAAAAATCACTTTTGTTGCATCCTAGAAGATAAAACCAAACCAAATCTTTACATTTACTTACTTCTGACATATCGTGCACCAATAGGAGAGGAATACTGATGGTAGTAATGTCGTGTGTGCAGCAAACTTTGAGAATGTTTCTGAGTCCCATGATTGCAGGATCCCGAGCAGTTATGTTACCAGATCTTACGTTATCATCCACACAGAGGTGAAAAGCAACATGAATTTCAGAAAGATTTGAATGGCGTGTGATGTAGAATTCTCCTACAGAATAATACAAACCAAGAAGGCAAGATATCATGGTAGTGATCTGTACTGAAACACAATTGTTAGGCAATGTAAGGATAGGGTCAGTTAAGACAAAAGGCACAAATATACAACAGAGATCAGAACACATACATAAGGAGATTAAAAAAAAAAGTTAGAAATCAACTGATCTAAAATCTCTTGGAATCTCATTATTCTACATTCATCCTACACACACTTCCCTGCTTTGATGGGTTTCATTGGCATCACGGACACCTGGTGTAATAAGACATAACAGTGCCAGTACAGGCGGATATGATCTATATATAGCACGAAACAGAAAAACAAACACAGAGGAGCTGTAATACTCAAAATATATAATGTAAGCACTGAATTGCAGACAGATGTGGGAGGCGGAAATACCAAAAATGGATGGGTTAAAATAAAGGACGCAAAAAGTTTGTGGAAAAAGATAGGGGGTTATGTAACAACTGAGATATGTACTGGAAGACAAAGGTATCAAAGATCATTAGAATTTAAAATGATTCATAGTAATGGGAAGATCAGTTATGGAGTTGTTTTCAAAAAGTTACCAAGACATCTTGTTGGGGGTATTTTTTAGACTTGGTATTCATTTATCAAAGGTAGAGAAAGAGTAAGGGACAGTGAAATGCAGGTCTCTCCATCCTACCCTTCTGCTGGAGATCAAAAGTCTATACTAGAGTCAACAGAAAAGCAGGTATGCAATAACCCTACTGTTTCAGTCAACAGATAACATCTTTCTTCAAACCTGTTTTCACTGGTCATGTAAGTGAAGATAACTACCTTTGTACTGGGACAGCTGAAGAATAGGTATGTACTCCTTTCTGATGACTGCTAAGGAGGTAGTAATCCTCAGCAATGACCATCTAAGAGTAATAATACACAAGCCACTGCAGCAAGATTCACCCGAATTTATCTGTTAAGGACTTACGTTGATTTATAATCCACTTACAGTAACAAGATCTAAGACAATCATGAAAGCAATTTTAAGAAACCCTCTTATTCAACCATGGGTTGTATGGATTTAACTCCTTCCCCCCCCAACTGTGTATTCATCTTAAAATTCCACAGAAGCTTTCCTTACTAAAAATCACAATACATATAGAAGATACTTCCTCTTTGAGAGGAATGGATTTGTACATTCTCAAAGTTAAAAAATAAAATGCTTTATTGTATCACAACAGTGACATATATATAATTATTTTCAAAAATAAAATTAGTTGCTAGTATTTAAGTTTCACCTTTTCCCAAGATGCTCAGAGATCTTATTTTCACCCTCAAATTCTGAAAAGAAATTTTAGGCATAGAGAAGTTAAGTGATTTGCCTGAAGTCATATGATGCAGTGGCAAAGCTGGGAATAGAAACCAGATGTCCTGACACCCAGTTCTCTGCCTTAGCCACAAGAACATCCTTCTCCTCTGATTGAGGTCAACTCAGGTTTAGTTTATAATTTATGTTCTGACTTTAGAGCTAAAAATGTGCATCTATAAAACACAATTTGCTTTAAGAAGAGGGGGAAAATGCAACAGAACTCACCTGGCAAAATATTTGACTGGTTTCGTTCAATATTCTTTAATTTATCTTCATTTCCACTACTTTTGTTTTCTGTGTATAAATACATAGCACAAATATTAAACATATCATCTATTAATTACGCATTGGCATGGAAGTTTGATGTACTGAGATAATATCTGGCTTGAATTTTTAACATAAAGTTACCATAAAGTCCCCAAAAAGCAGGCGGATGGACAGGAAGTGTTTTTGCTGTCGTCAGTAGGATTCAGTTCAGTGTCTATCTCAAATCATTAGTTTTCTTATTTAATCATCCTACAATACCTCTTCATTTGGACAAAAGAAAACACAATATTCTCAAACATAACACTAAACTTTCGAAATTGCCCCCACAACTACACAGTACCTTGCTATTGCTTTTTTAAATAATGTAACTATTTAAAACAAATCTGTTCCTAGTATTACAAGAAAAATTTTAAAGAGATTTACATAAATCAGCAGTATAAAAACAGCTTTCAGTATTTTCCTCAAGACTAGAGCAATATGCAGGTTCCTAAGAAAACTTCTTTCTCTATGTACTCTTATGAATCTATTCATGTTACTGACGTATTTAAACCACATAAGTAGTTCTCTGCAAGAGAAACAGAGTTTCATGATGTACAAGTACTGCCTTAACACCATGTGGTCAGAAAATTTCACAGCCATTTGTAAATATAACTGCAAAGTAAACCATTCACAAGAATTTGGTCAGCACTAAAAAGTATACACATTTAGTCCATTTATTATGCAGTTTTTAGTGTTCACTTATAAGGAAGGGAAAAAGTCCTAACTCCTCTTCTGCAATTTTTAAAGCTTTACATTTAAATAACAATAAAAAAGTCAAGTCAGAAAAAGTCTGTGTTGCTACCAGCAGTTTAAACTGCAGAGGAAAGCACAATGGCCCCACACACTTGCTGTGCTGTTAAAATGTGATCAGAACCTAAGGACTTATACTTTTTTTTTTTTTTTTTGGTAAGGTATGTCTGTTATGGCAGCAAAGACATCATGTGAACATGCTGTCTGTGAAGAGAGAATTTCATGCAGACTTCTCACAGTTTATCAATAAACTAGGGCATTCCATTTTATAGATCAGGTAACTGAAGAAGAGTGAAATTAACTTGCCCGTAACCATAAACATTCAGCTGACCACTATTCTATTTCAAGGAAAATAATTTTGGTAGTCACTGACCATGATGTCTTTTTGACTTACTGCTACGCTGTGCTCTGGCCTTAAGTACAACCTTCTGGACAATTTCAAGCTGTTCTTGAATTCCAGGAAAATGGAAATCCGTGCATTCTTGGCAAACAGTTGCAAAATCTAGGAAAAAAAAAAAAAAAGATTAAAATCCACGTCATAAGGCTGTGCTTAGTAACATTACATAATTCTACTCTACTGTTCAAGCAAAGCCAGTTACAAAGGCAACTGCCCCCAAAACCAGACAAAGCCCTGCTGTACTCCTCTTTAAATTCTAGAAAAATTATGGCAGAGACAAAACATTTTTTTTGAAAGAAATTAATTGCTTGGGAAAAACAAACAAACAAACCAACCTTGAGTGCTGTTGCTCTTCAAACAAAACCACCCAGACCAAAAAACCCCAAAATAACAGCAATAATATATGTGCATTACATGTAATTGTGCTTTAAAAATGTTGTCTTATTACTAACAGTCCTTTAATCTGTGATACTTTATTAAAACATACATAATAGATACTTCCAACAGCAACAACAGCATTCTAGTTTGTTTTGAAAAATAAGAGCTATTAATGAAATTCCTCAACAGTGTATCCAGAAAGCTGGAATTACAGTTCTTTCCKTTTAGTTCTCAAAACACAGATCTGAAAGCTAAAGAAAAGGGTCATCAGCTGAGAAAAGCTGCAAGTTCCTTTTCCCGATAAGCAAGTATTATGTCAGACTTGGAAATATTATACTGATAATTAGGATCATAACATACTGCCTCTGTGACTGGTATTCTAAGCTCCTTATCCTAATGTCCAGCTGTCTCTCAAAGCAAGCCAAAGGGAACCAAAACAAGCTATTAACAAGGAGCTGGACTATACTAAGCAATTACTACTTACTTCCCGTTTTGAGGTACCTGCTCTAATCCTCCTTAAAAGTTCTTAATGTACTCTGATTGCCTATCTAGAGAGCACTGTATACTCCTGTGAACAGGCTGCGACAGGAACAGTTAGGGTAGAGAGAAAAATCTTAATGTGTTTTATCTTTTTACATGAAGTCTACATCATAAAATCTATTTTCAAAGGGCTTTATTAAATTCTGGTGTCCAAAACCAAGGGCGGGAAGAAGCTCATATTCCAAAAGACTGTGCTTCTTTGTGTATCAACATAAAATAAGGTCACAAGACATTTTATTTGAAACAAACAAATGAAAAATCTCTTGTATTTAAATTAAAATTAACTTTAATTTTAGTTTATTGTTTGTCTGAGTATGCTACACCTACACAAAACCTGAGTCACAGTAGCCCTACAAAGTCCTAATATAAGAGACTTGAGCTAGGCAATGCATAAAGTATATAAAGAAACTATTCATCTAGCTTAGAAAAAATAGTCTGAATGAAATGAGCATGTTGAAAGTTCATACATAAGTTCAACTTTCTGTTCAAGGCTGTTTTCTAGAGATGTGTCCAAATCTGATTTCAAAGGTGTATTTTGCTAGTTGCCATTTACACATTCTAAGAAATACAGAAAACATTGCAGTCATGGTTTTCTGTCTTGCAAATATCTCACATACATCCTGAATTTTGAGACAAATGGAACCACTTTTGGATAACAGATTTACCAAAGATGCAACATCAAACTGTTGCAACAGAACTAACAAAATACACTAAATGAAGCACATTCTTAAGCTTCCTCAGGATAGAGCTAAACAAATAAGGTCAACCAAGTAAGTTGCAGGACTTCGTACGACTGGAGCCCCTCTCCGTTTAGTGCTTGCCGAGTGATTGGTGTTGCTCAAAACAATGTAAAATGCTTGGATAAACAGTGTGCTCACATGAAGCTCATTTACTCCAACTACCTTTGAAAATCTCATAGAGGTTTGAAGGAGCTTCTAGCCCATCACAAAATAAAGGCTATTAGGTTTGTATTTTTCCCCAGCTTTAAAACAGAAAATTGTTTCTGCCCTTTGGCAACCCAGAAATTTAGACTGCACAAGCCACTAGCCCTCTATTTAAACAATAGCATCAATGTACTATTTAAAGGTCTTCTATATAGCAGTTTTATGAACCTTTGAATCTCCTAGTGTATTTATTTCTTAAAGAGCTTTTTAGGAAGGAGAATTGGTTCTGGCTAGTGCTCTTGCAACAAACAGCTTTAACAGTTCAAGAGCAAAGCCTCCTCTCAAAGGTGTTTATTACTGCTCTTCTGCCAGAAGCTACCACTGTCACCACAGAGTGGATTTAAAGAAATGTGCCCAAACCTCAGCTGCCGCCTGTAGTGGTTTGGGGCCTCAGTACAACCAGACCTTCACCGATGATTTAAAGTAATATATCTGACTGGGTCAGAGGAGCAGAGACACACTCATTTCTGCAACATTTTAAAAAAGAATGGTGGTGCAGATAGCTGTAGAACGTGCCCACAGTTAAGTTCGCCCAAGTCCCTTTGGAACTCAAATAAATCAAAGTTTATTGAGGATTGTATTTTACAGATTGTGATACAGTCCCTTATTTTCCMCTCTGCTGTGGCTGCAAGATCTAATTGGTGGCTAGAAGATGCAATTTTGTGTTTAGCAGTATAACTTAAATGTCCGTCTTTTCTTATCACCTAAGATTTAGTATAAAAACAAATCTTCTCTATTTGTTATTAAATATTTAAGCAGTAAAAAAAAAAAAGTAACTGAAAATGAGTACAAGTATGAAATAATGTTGTCAGAATTAAGCAACTTGGAAACCACAAATGGCACAAATGCAACTGCATTTTTACTGGTACACTTCTCTCTCCTCCTTGCTACAAGCCTGATTCCACACTGTTTTCAGAGAATATCAACCACCAAAGTCTGGTTTTTTTTTACAGCACACTAGAATAATGACAAGTAATAGCAGCTCCAGTCAAAAAGACATTTTAAGTGTAAATATTTTGGTATTAAACTTCAAGAGGAAGGGGGGGAAGTCAATAATGTGGTTCAGAGAAAGCCTCGGTGACCAAAATTGGAACAGGAACAAACACGTTTCATTGATTAACCTTGATACAACATACTTTCATTGTAGTGTCCAGTTACTCAAAAGACATGCACTTAAAATGGCTCCTAATCAAGCTTTCCAGGAGTAGGCAAGTAATATTCCTATTGTTCATTTTAATGGATTTCATAGGGCTGCAGATATCTAACTGGTATCTTTACACATTTACTTATCAATTTAAAATCTTAGCGTATTTCATTTTCATCTTTGCAAATAGGTTTCAGTATGCTAAGCTGACATTGGAGAGTTAGAAGCCCCTATTGATAGTAAGTCAGGGAAATCAACATTGAAGTGTTCACTCTAACACATTCCTTACTCAAACACAAAACCTAGGAAAGATATGAGAGAGATAACAGCGTATTAGAGCACAACTCTTTCCCCCATCCTTATCTATATCTCCTTTTGCTTTTGTTACCCTTTTGCAATACCATGTCCAAAACATTAGGGTCTCCAGTGAATTTTAATTTTACAGGGAATATTTTTTGTGAGAGAAGACAGCAAGTTTTTAAGTGACATTCATTTTCACCAACACGATATACCCCCTTAGAGGACTCACCTCTTTTGATGCCGCTATATGAACTGATACGGTTATCTACCAATAAAACCAGGCCACAGAGAGAAGTTGAATAGAGAGACATCGCAGTCTGAAGTCTGTGAAGTTTTACTCCACTTCGATGATTACGCTTATGTTTACAGAAATCCAGCATATCGGCTCTCAGTAATCTCAAGTTATGCATGGTCTTCAACTGAGCTCCTGCACAGAATAGAAATTATTTTAATACATACAGTAAAAAAGGAAACTCAGGATTGTTATTAAAATGCAAGGGATCAAAGTGCTCCCCTAAGTTTTGTGAAAAAGATCTATAAGGGAAATACAATCAATAATACTCAAAGAAAGTTCTTAACCATATATTCAGTTTTACATACGTATCAGCAATTTACAAAATAAGAGTAAAAATGCAGTATTTTCATATACTGTCACAAAGCAAGGCTTATCTATACCTGAAATGAGCCTTGTTCCCTATTATAAGGCTATGGATGAAATACTAATGCAGTCAAAACAGACAGTCTAAGAAGTCTCTATTGCAAAACAAAAAGTAAAAATTTTGAGCATCTACTTTTCCGTTAATTTTTTGTGGGAACTGAATTTAATACCCACATTTCCTTACCAAACGTAAGGAAAGTTAAAATATAATTTTTAACCGCTATGTGTTTTGATCTTAGTGTGCTTTTCTACACTAGTCACCTTGCTAGAGTGGATAAAAATTTTCTTCTAGAATGTTTTCCATTAAGTATATTTCAGGTAGCTAGATACCGTTTGATAGAGTTTATACCGTACTGTACTTCTCCTACATATATAAAGAACAAATACAAAACAGTTACAAACTGTATATATGATACACATTGACAGTTAAATACTGTAAATAATACATGGCTTAGATACATTATTTATTAGCATCTGTTATTATGTTTGGTTTTGGTGTCAGTTTAGTTTACTCACCCAAGTGAATAGTAAAACTTTCTTCTAACAGCCTTTGCTCTTCATAAATTCTTCCATTTCCTTCTACAGATTCTCTCAGTTGACTGGGCTGAACCTTAATTTCATCACTAAAATAATGAGAAACATACTGAAAAATTTATCCTAATTTTTGTTCAAGACCAACAATATTTTGTGAAAGCTATCCAAAGTTTTCTCAGCTAGTCTGCGGAAACCAAGAGACTAAACCTATTTGAATGAGCTCCACTCATCTGAGGTTTTATCTTTCTGGCATGCAATACTCCAGGTGTATATACCAGCAGGAAGAGTAGACTCCACTGTTAGATTTACATTACCTAGCTCATTTGTAAAGCATTCTGAGATTGAGAAATAAAAATAAATCACAATACCTAGTTATAACATAATAAGAACATAGGAATAAAAGGAAGGGGGGGGGGGGCGGGGGGGGGAAGAATTCTCAGCCTCTTTATAATAGCCAAAACCTTACTTAGGAGGTTACTAGATAAAACATTTCTTTTTTCCCCACAGACAAAATGGGAGGTTAAAAAAAGCCAAATCAAATGCTCCACAGTGTTCAAACTAGCAGGAAATATTTCAGACATCAGTTTTAATTTTTTTCCTAAATTCAACTGTCTGGTAGTAAGTGATATAAGTACTGTTTCTGCTACATGAAAGAACATGAACATCTCTCCAATTTGTTTCTGCATTAATGAAAAGTTTCTCTTTGTTTTCAAAATCTTCAAAGGTGCTTCAAAGGTGTTTTATAAACTTGCAAGCAATTCCACTAATTGCAAATGCCTAGTGATGAGGTAGAACAGATATACCATTAATAAATATATACACGCACAGATATAAGCAACTAGATGCATAAAGATCTATATGTGCATGTGTAAAGATCTATATGCACGTGTGCAAAGATCTCTCTCTTTTATGTCTATATATGTGTGTAACACACACATATTTCTCTCTCTCTCTCTCTCTCTCTCTCTCAGCTTCTAGTTGCCCTACTATAGACTTCCTGTGCATTATTTTCAAACGCATTAGGGACCTATAGTTTTCAGGACTCGACACAAGCAGAGAGATCACACTTTCTACTAATGTATGTGAGTGCAATGATTCAAATACTATCACTTCACATCTGTTATAAGCATCCAAGATTATGAAGCCAAAAAATCCTTACTCTCTCTCAGAGGTCCTTGCCTCTGGACCTCTAGCAGTCCATTTCTTCTAGCTTTCAGCTCTAAGCAACTTCACCTTGTCTTATTTTACAGCAGTAGAAGGCCAGAACACAGGAAGAAGTTCACAGTGGTAAGTATGAATAGCCTTTGTAATCTTTAAAGCCTCATGGAAATAATCAACAAAGCTAACATGAAAATTCTGTGGAAAAATATTTTAGGATTGGGCTTAGAGCTTGAGCAGACTGTCACTACTGCAGTGATGTTTTATCTGGTCACTAGGTTAGAAAGAGGCCAGCTTGCTTGTGAGCTGTGCTAGGACATTCTGGGACTAACCTAAGAACTGCAAAAGACTTCCAAAACATAAATTCACAGACCACAAAATCCTGAGGAATCTGAACATACAGCATCATCTTCCAATATATTTCTGCTCCTCTCTCTCTTCCCTCATGTTCCATACACTCAGCTTCCTTATCCCAGAAGGAAACACTTAAGAGAAAGTGATGAAGTATTTCACACATTATGATCCATGCCTGTCTCCCCTTATCACTGGCATCCACTTTGTTCAAAGGCATGTTTCCCATAAATTCCTTACTGCATCCACCTAAATCTACTCAGACAGGCCTTTCTACTAATGTGAGGCATGAGAAAGCATCAGCTTTTACTCCTTCTCTTTTCCTATTAGTAGCAAAGGTGGTGGTTACTAACGATAAAGAATAAGGATCTCCCCAAGTTACAAATTCAGATTTCCCTGCTATTTCCTCAATCAGAAAGCTTATCATTCAACTCTCACCACAACTGTTCACACTAAAAAATTCCATTTTTTTTAGTTGTCCAGTGATGTATACATAAAAAAAAAAAAAAGAGGAAAAAAAGAAAAAAAGAGGCTTATTAATTCAAAACGTGATACTGTTACCATTTATTAAGCTACAATTATTCTGCAGAACATCCTTAAGTGGTAACAGAAAGCCTTGTGAAATAGCGTTAAAGACAGAAGTTGTAAATAAAGGCAAAACAGGAGGAAACCCCATTCCGCTCAAGTTGTAGTTTAGTGCATTACAACACTTTCTGGTACAGAAAGGTTACAATATTACACAATGAAGAAACTCCTAAAAATATAGGTATTTAATTATGATGGTTTATTTGCCTTTGATTTGCTTTGATCATCCTATTTAAATGGCTAATCTGAAATAAAGATTATATAAAAGCAAGTCCTTTGAACTATTACAGATGGAAGTAAGCATCACAGAGGAATTAAGTACCTGATTGAGCTGTTGTTGGGATTCTTTAGGTCCTGATGAAGCTTTATCACCCATTCCTGATATTCCTGCTTCTGGATAGCAGTAGACTGTTTTAATTCATTGGTCCATTTGTTCTCCAAATCCTAACAAGATGACAGTGATAATTTGAGTGTTTTGGGTTTTCTTTTTAAGACAATTATTTGCATGACGTATTCTAGTTCACTGAACTCAGTTTACCTGCTGAGATTCAAAATGCTGAGCCGCTAATGAATTTACATCTTGGTCTGTTAGCGATTTCCCTAGCTCCTGCATCACCTTATCCATTTCAGCTCCTTGTCTGAAAGAGAAGCAAACATAGATTTACAACAAGCAACACTCTCAAAAAACTGGCAGAAGAACACCCATTATTGTTGATACAGCTAGTGATACAATGATCAGCTGTATCAGTCAGATGGTCAATGCTCATCACAAGCAGAGATACAACTGAATGAAGTGAAAGATACGTCATGCAGTACTTTGTCCATCTGCTGATTTTGGAATTGGAATTCATACATTTAAAGTCTTCCCTCACAGATATTCAAAAGAAGGTACAACAGTATCTCCAGATACTCTAATACAGCACTTCACTATCCTTACCATTAGAAGAGTTTTTGAAATGGACCTACTCAGTCCCTTGCTTTCCTCCCACCCCAACCACAGATGATGCAGACAGGTAAACACCAGGAAGTAGGCTAAACACACCTATTTTTAATAGTCAGATGAGCTTCCAGCTTAAACTACATTCAACAAGGGGACCTGGAGTTAAAGGGCTGCCCTGCTATCATCAGCTCATCCAATACCTTGTYCCTCCTTAGTCTTCTTAATCCCTGGCTTCACTTAGTCTTTCACATTCAGCCCTTTCTTCAGCAAGGAATTGATTTACCCTAGCACAGATTTAACAATGAATATCCACAAAACAAATCTGAGTTGAGGGTCAGGGATTCCAAGTCAGCTCCTGTGTAAACAGAACACCACCTACGCTCATCTGGGATAGTCTCAGCTGCCACTGACATATGGAGTTTCTTGATTACGACAAATAGATATGATAAATTCCACCAGAGTCAATACACATCTATATCACACTAGAGCTCTACAACATTACTGCTCTTAGGATTAAGTGCGCTTTGTTCTAGATGCATACTTGAGAAGAGTCAGTAAGCAGCAAGAAGTTTTGCTAACACATTATTGGCAACTTTTATCCCCAAATTAGAGATATGTAAGATTCAGTGTAGAAGAAACTATATAAACAGGTATGCATTGTATAATGTGAGCTTAAACAAACACAACTCAAGAGGAATATTGCCACTTAGAATGCTAAAACATACCTACTTAGAATATGCTGGCACCTCACAAGCTTCCCTAGTATTTAGTATCTATACTATACCTATATTTGTGTGCATTCATTTTCCTTAACCTATTTAGTCTCGAAAAGAAAAAGAAAACTCCGCATTGTATGTGTTCCCTCTTGTGGTCAAAGCAGCCACCTGCAGCTATTCAAGCTTATTCGGGAACTCGGGATCCCACATAGACTTTCCTAAATTTCAAATTAAACAGTTTCTGATTTAAAGTTGGTTCAAGTCTTTTGCTCATCTTTTCACCCCATGGAACTTCCAATTTTTCATTTAAATTACATCATAACAAAGGCAAAATATGGTACGTACATATACTTTATTTTCTAGATATCCTAAGCACTTTACATTGCTATACCACTTACAATGTGGATAGAACAATGGAAATCAAACCTTATATTACTTTGATGGCCTTAGCTTTTATTATTTTCAGTGACTGAGGAGAATATAAGATAGCTGACCCTAACAATATAGGCTAAGTATTATATGACTTTAAAGAGGGAAACATAAAACTAAAATAGGGCTTACATAGACAAATACAAGTTGACACATGTTGTCCTACGAGTTGTATATGCCCAGTGGCATGCACCCCTATTTAATAAGATAGAAAAAAAAAAAAAGAAGGAATACCTTTCCCGTAGCTTTTTCAATTCCACATCTCTTTCACTTATTAATTCTGAGATACTAACAAAATAATTGTGTTCCAGGTTTAACAGCATTTCAGAAGCTGGAGAATGTATCAGATCATGATAAACATCTGCAAAATCTTCATCCCAGCTGGTTTCTTCAGGTTTTGCATATTCTAACGTTGTCTAAAAATTATAAGATATTTTAAAGCATATGGTACCTTTTAGGACATACAAGGATCCCTCATAATGGTGGGGCAAAACCAACTGGGCACGCACACTGTTGCACAGCCTTCAACACACATGAACTATCTTCCCTGATTTGAGCTTTCTGTATTCTGCTTTAGCTTTAACATTTTCTCTCTTGCCATATTCTTTCTCTTTCAAAGCAACTAACAGCAGAAACGTTCAGGTTTTGACTACAGTGAGGAATTACCAATTTTCAGCCATCACCAACTTGGAAAGAACAATAATATCTACAAAAATATTTGCAATTGATGAATTTTAGACAGGGCCCAAAACACCAGCTGTGCAAACAAAAATGTTTTGCTAGAAAGGATGACTAACCTCCGATGTCACTAGAATTTGATCAACAACACTGATTTAAGAAAAGCCATTTTTATTGAACAAAGAATGGCCCAAAGATACTAGTTTTGCAAGCTCCTTTATATTGAAACACTCCTTACATTTGCAATCATTCCCACCAGATTCAGCTGACGAATTGAGATTGTATCATTGAAGTGTAGGTTAAAAATGTCAAGAAATGATCTAAGCCTAACCCTTGCACTCAGGCTAACCTATTCATAGAAACTGCTAGCACAGAAGACTGTAAACTCTTTCAATGTTTTATCACATTCCCATGCTCACCCAATACAGATTTTTCCTTCTTAAAGGCTAAGGTAATTTCATTTTGTTGATGTTCATTAAGGCAGATGATTTGCTTCCAATTCTCTTTAAAACAGACGTATGTTTTGGAATTTTTCACAACATTCTTCTATATTCCATGACAAACACATTCAATTCCTATAAACTTTTCCTCAAATGCTGCAGTTCCTGTCATTCTTTTTTTTCTCTTCTCTAAGACTCCTCCAGTTCTTTTGCACTCCTCTATTTTAAAGATCACATGCAAAACTGGACACATTATTCCAGCTAAAGCCTCATCATCGCTAAATAATGTAAAATAGTCACATGAACTCAGAAAATGAACTGAAAAGTCTCTCCCAATGATACACTTTCTCTTTGGAGTCTTCATTGCTATTATTGAGATTTAAGATAGAAGTACCACTTTACTATCTCTTGCTTTGATTCTAAGGCACTATAACCCTTATGTCTATTTTTGTTTGAATATCACTAGCTATTTACCTCTCAATTTTGTATCTTTTGACCCTACTAAATTCAGGAAAAACCCAACTAAGAACTTGTAGGATGAAGACTTAATGATCACTTTCAGATAAAAAGAAAAAATTGTAAGAATTGATCAGTAAAAGTGAATTTCAGTGTAATTTTGCATCTTCACAGATGTGATTATGTCTGTACATGCACACACACTCTCACAAAGCAAGTCCTGAATGTTAACTTTTCAGCCTTAATCTTACCTCTTTATAAGCTTTAGCCCAAGTATCTGCCAGCTGGTTTATGTCTACTTTTCCTGATTTCACTGCTTCCAGAGCCATTTCAGCTTCTCTGTCATAATCTTTTATAGTTTCCTCTTCTATGAACTTATTAAGAGATTGCTTCAGGTCTATTATAGCAAGAAGAGAATTGCCCATCAATAAAACATGTCAGTGGAAATATCAGTAATCATCTAGGAAACATAAAGTTTTTCTGAAAACCTTTTACTTGGGCACCTTACTTGCTAGTACTGACAGTAATTTTCTTTAATGTTTTGCTGTTTTAAAAACAATTTTTTTCAGACTGTTCTAGTAAATACTCTTCTTTTTGTTTCTTAAAGCAGGTTGTAAGACACTTGTGGACGTGGGTATATGACACTAATTTAAGAAATCGATTCTCACCATTTTCTATAAAGCATGGCAGATTGTGCAGAAGCATTAGACGTCCATGCAAATGACTAATATTCTCTTGCACAGGGAATTTGAGAGGCACGGTAAGCACTAAATGTTGATTTCCAGCATTGAATCTGTACACATAGTCTCTCTCCCTAGTGCAGGTCTTTCCTTTATCAGGCTTCATCTTCTTAAGCCGATTTCCTGCATTAGAAATGAAAATAACATGAGTTACGTTCTTGTAAAATTGTAAGTAAAAATGCTAACTAAAAACATGGCTTTGTTAATAATTAACAGCTTCTGGCAAGAAAACTTAAACCCCCAAATTTTTCACAAATACTCATCTCAGTTTTGGCTTCCAAATACATAGGTTGGAACTGAAGCATAAATACCAGTTTCCAAAATACTGAATGCTTCTAAACTGTAATTGAGTGTATCAATATATGAATTTGGGTAATTTCTCTTACAAATTACAGAATAAGCCTCCTGACTTAAAGGCAGAACTAGGACAGAAGGAATCCTCATAAATAGCAAACTTTAACTGAGACACTGTAACTGCTGCCATGCATGTCTCAAAATCTGAAATCCTTCACAGTGCATTAGGATTTTATTTCCTCCTTTCTGCAGGTGGTAGACTTGGGGGGTGGAGGGGGGGGGGCACGGAAGCAATCATTTTTAGAAAAAGCTTATTTTGTCATTTTGTAACCTGCTTTAGGATAGATTATCATTATTTTTAAATAATACCGTTAAAAATAAGCCAAAAGAAAAGCAAAAGAACTGTCTACACGATGAAAATACAGGATGGGAGCACATACCTGTGTCAGTAATTTTTCCCTCCACTAGGGCTCTTCCATACATTCCTCTTTTTTGAACATTACCTGCAAAGCTGGACACATTACTCCAGCTGAAATCTCCCCAGTGAAACCTCCCCAGTGCTAAAAACCACGGTCCATGGAGAAGAACAGCAGAAAACAAAGAAAAAAAAAAAAAGTATATTTTCCACAGCAAAATTCATGGGACCAGTTTACAGGGTTGTTTGTGGTTTTTTTTTTTTTTTTTTTTCCCCGAACATTTTTCCTACATGTTGGAAACGGATTGAACAAATCGCTTCACAACAACAAAAATCTCAGGGCAACCAAAGCTAAACCGAGGCGGTCTCTTGGCCCGTCACGGAGAGGGATTTAAACGGCACCACTGAGAAATACAAAACTGACGAACGACTTTCTGCTACTCCCCGACGAAACAAGGTTTAGTGGGGAGGAAAAGGGCGGGACGAGGTGATGGCCGCTGGCCTCTGACCCCCGTGCAGCTAAGCAGCCGGCCTGCCCCAGCAGAGAGGGCCAAACCTCCCTTCCAAAACCGGCGCTTGTGCCCTCAGCTCCACCACAGGCTCTGGGGTGCCAGACCGGTGGCCCACGCCAAGAGAGACAGCATCAGCTTCCGTCACTGAAAAAGCAGAAGCAAAGCTGGCGGCGGGAGGGATAGGCCTGCAGGATCCCGTCCTCCTTCCCCCCGGGAAGGCTCCAAAACCCCAGGGTAAACACAGCCCCTCAGCTCGGATGGGGCAGCGCCCACAGGAACGGGAGCCGCTTCCCCCGCCGCGAAGGGCAGGAGCGGCGTCCTCCTCCCTTTTCGCTCACCTGGGTCCCGGGCGGGCAGGTGAGGGGGCTCGGCCGCTGAGGAAGGCGGCGACGCCGGGTGGTTCCCGCCTCCCCGTTAGAACCTCCGCGTCCGGAGCCGCAGATTCGGCACCCCCCCACTTCGTGGCGAATGTGCCGGGCCGACGCCCGCGCTGCTGTGGGTGCTGCCGGCGCTCAAGGAGGGAGGGGGCGGGGCAGCGGTATCGCCACCGGCGCCTGTGCCCCGCCCCCGCGGCCCTCGGCCGCCGCGCGCCGCCCGGAGCGGGGATGGCGCGGCCGGTGAGGAGGTGCGTGCGGCGGCCCGCGCGCCGTGCGGAGCGGGGCGGGTTGGGGTGCGAGGGGCGCGAGCCGCTGGGGCTGCTGCCGTCCGCCCGCCCGCTCGGCCGGCCGGCCCCGAGGCGCGCGGGCGTCGGGAGCTCGCGCCCAGCGGCGCTGAGTGGCGTTTCCTAGAAAGCCTCCGTCGCGCGCGCTGCCGCCGGCCGTTGCCCGCTGAGGGAGCGGGTGGGCCCCCTCCTCCCCTCGCCCCGCGGGCGCCGCTCAGGCGGGCACCGTCAGAGTCCTGCGCCGCCAGACYGAGCTGCTGCGGGGTGTGTTGTAGCGCGGGGCCTGAGGACGGGCCTAGGCTGTTTGCCTTCCAGCTGGAAGGAAGCGCGGGGCTTCTCCCTGGGGCGGGCAGCGGGGGCGTCTGCGTCCCGCGAAGAGAAGCCCCGGTGGGTGGCGTCCCTCGGCTGGATCCCTGGCTGAGGGGTGGGCTTGAAAGTGCTGCTTGTGCCCACTCTGGGTAGGGTAACACCAGCACCGGCGGCACTGTCACGTAGGAAACGGCCTAGGAGGAGCACGGAAAACACATTTCAAGTGCCTAAAGGTGATCCAGGAGATAAATAATTCCAGTTGCACAGTAGCAGCTGTGAGGTGGTGTGTACATGAGGAGAATACAATGCTCCCACAATGAGAACAACAAAAAGCACTGTTATTTTCAGATTTAAAAAAATCTAGAAGCTATTCCTAATAACCATATTATATACAGTAGCACTGGTTATACATACATTTGAACATGCCTTGCTTTTTTCTTGTAAAACATATGAGTTACCCAAAAATCAAGTGTTAGTGAGTCAAGGTGCTCAATCTGAAAGGATTAATAGTGTATGATTTTTGCCACAGGAACAAGAAAATTGTTGATTATTCTCAATTTGGGGATTTGGAAGATGATGGTAAGTGGCATGTTCTTGTACGTAACAAAAATGCCAAACATTAATGTCACCACCCAAAACATCATCAGAGTGTCCTAGTGAATTAGTTCATTGAGAAGGCTGTTAACTGTTTTCACTGGAAGTAATCTGGGCACACTGTTGAACATCCTAACTCAACAAGAATATGATGCCTCTAAGCCAGAGTATAACAACAGTATGTCAGGAAACTGGTGAATACGTTGTGTCTTCTTGCAGGGAAATCTGTTTCTCCCCCTGCCTCAGTTTTCAGTGGTAGTTGGTTGCTCCATGTCCTGATCATCAGTTCACAGGATTGTAAATTGGAATATAAAGGAGGTGTGCATCGTCTGTACATACATCTAACGTTTCTCCTACAGCTCTGTATCTGATGGGTTTTGGATAAGGACATAGCAGTCAAATTTTGAGTTCCATTGATAAGAAAAATAGATTGCAGGCTATTTGTTTTCACGACAGTCCTCCTTTACTTCTAAGCCCTAATGGGTGTTATGCATTTTTCTTACAGAATTTGTTTGCTTTCATGTTTTTTTTTTCCATGCTGTTTGCAGGATACAGGGAACAGTTTGAATTGGTGGGAAGGGGAGGGCAAAAGTAAATAGTGTTGAAGGTCTCATGTGAATCATATGGATTAATGCAGATTTAGTTTAAATGTGGTGCATGACTTCTCTTAGTTTATAAGTGACCACTTGTAATATTAAAGAAAAGTGTGAGTTCTCCAAAACACTAGTGATCTTAGATTCTAAGGCTCTCCATCATTTAGAGAATACTGAAGATTATTATTTTTTTGCTTATTTTGCACTGATCTGCAATGTCTTCAGTTGGAAAAAAGGCAGTTTTCATGCCTTCTAAYTGTCTTTGAAAATTGGAGAAATGCATTGTATTTGGTAAGAGGCAATATGAAAATGGTAGAAAAAGCGGAGCAGCCTACATTTTTTAAGAACGGGAGTCATTAAGAGGAACAATTCCCAGAACACCAAGAACTCAAAACTGTTTAATGACAGAGATTACTATTATAATTGATTGCTGTTCAGCATATCAAAAGGTGAACTTCTAGTTACTGAAAATCTGGTAACACATTAGACATTGAAGCTTTATTGCCTTATTGGCAATAAAAATAGAAATCATTATCTCTTGAATAAAAGCATATGCAAAAGAGGTCTTCTAAAATTTTCATTTAAAATACATTTAAGAACAGTATAGTTATAGTAGTTGTGTTCTTTAAAAATAGAATTCATTTCAAAAAGGTTATCTTTGGTATATTTTCAGTGTGTGATGAAATTAAGTTGAATGACTTCGCTTGGCCATATGGAAGAATATAGGGAAACTCATTAAAGCTTGTTGCTGTTTCCCAAACAGATGAAGACTTTGCATGTATAGCTGCACCTTCAAGCAAAAAATCCAGAACACAGCTCAAGGAACCAAAGAAGGAGAAAAAAGAGAAGCAAAAAAAGCCACAGAAAGAATTGACTTCATCACAAAAGCAGACGCCTAGTAAAAGGTAAGAAATGTTGAAATGTGGTCAACTCTGTGTAAAGCTGGATTTCAATAACAGTATTTGTTTTTTCTTTTTTTTTCCCCTAGAGTTTTAAGCAGCTGAGAATAAACAACTAACATATTAATAAAGATTCTCAGCTTTATTGGTATAGTTGCAAATCAGGGATAATGTGATTATGCATAGAGTCAGGAAAATGTGCCTGAGTTTGGTAGTGAGCTATGTCTATTTTGTTACAGCTCCAAAAAACTCCAGCAAGCGGCCTGCATAGGCGCAGAAACAGGTTTGCATGTCTGATCTTGTCTTGATATCTCTATAGTGCAAAATATCTGTAACAATTCTGAGTTACTGAGGACTCCTGAAACTGAGAAATATAAAGACAAGTTTGACTCCTTAAAAAAGAACATACTGAAAGCTTGATAGAAAATACAAAGTCAACGTCAATGAAAAAAGAAATCTGATTATTTTGGTCATAAAGTTGTGTATGAAAATTACATTTCAGTGTGGTATTTCAAGCAAATGTAATCACCTTTTTGTGTGATAATACCAGTTATTAGTTCATATATATATTTACACACACACACAATGTTTTGCAATCATAGTACTAAGTGTAGTGTACTTTAAATATTAGTGTGTACTTTGTCTAAATCTTTTCAGGAAGTAATATTCATAATATGATATGCTATAAGTATGTATTGAAATACTAATCTCTTTACAAGTATTTGAATTTTWAAAAGTTCAGTGAGTCAGAAGTAGATCTGTAACACTCATATTGTTGTTTTATTATTTAGCATATTTGGTTTTTTTTCCCCCCCAGGATATCCTTGGATGACAAACTTTATCAAAGAGATTTGGAAGTCGCCTTAGCCTTATCYGTCAAAGAAAAATCTGCAAATATCCTTGAGGTGCAAAATTCAGAAGAACAAGGTTATTTTACAGTTCAATGCAACACTCTTTATTTATATGTAGTGAATTCAAACATGACTTTATTTTACAGTGAAACAGGTTGAAAGTCATGTTTTATTTCAAGATGTCATGATAAGGAAATGAGAATTTCTAGGTAGTGCCTGTCTTCTTATGTTCTTGTTTTTTTTCTATGAGAAAAATAACTCTTCTATAAGATCTTCCAATCATATAGTTTGATTAGACACAGATAAAAGTGTTAGCTATTTTCATTTCTTAATGTCTTGACTTTTTATAATGTGGTTTTTGTATACTAATATATTATTTTTTCCTTGTTTTCTGGATCCTAAAACAGGTAAGAATATTGAATCAGAAAATGTACACAGGAGACCCCTTTTTTCCAACTGCAGTGTAGACAGTGAACTTTTAGGTAAGTTGTCCTYATACTCTGTCTTTTCAGAAATAGCATTTCAAGATACATTTAAGTAGCTTATCTCTTCTTTGTTTCTATTGGTTTCTGTTTTTCACTTACATGGAAAAAGAGTCTTTATCTTAAATGAAGACTGAAGGATGAAGGATACATTAATTTTTTCGTTAAAAATTTGGTCCCAGTCTTAAAATGGGAAAACCTGTGGACTGCTGAATGAGATTGTTACAGATCACTAAAAGTTAGTTAGAAAAAGCAACAGATGTGATGTTTTTAGATGCTGAGTTTATTTACTTCTTCAAGAAGCTATGCTTACCCTCAACTCCTTAATGGGTCCATAATGCCTAAGCATCGAATAAACGTGACGAAAACATTTGCTGTGCCATTGGAAACTTTTTCATTTTTCCAGTTTTATTTTTGGTCTTCTGTCCTTTCGTTAGTTTGATTACAGATAAATACTGATAACTTTCACAACCAGAAAGTACAGTTTGGTCAGTTAAGAGAGTAAAACAAGAATCACATGAAAACAAGCGCCGATGATATGCTTCTGTATAGTATACTTCAAAATCACAAAAATGAATTCTGAGGAATYAAATACCTGCTTCTTTTTGATAAGGAGAATAGATTTACGGTGAACTTGAATTAAATAGACCACCTTCTCTTTTCTAGGTCTCAATCAGGTTATGGATGATGACGTACCTAGGGGTGACTGTAGGCAAAGGACAGCAGCATCTAAAGTTCCAGCACATCAGAAGAAGTTACTGACTGTTGACGGTGATGATGGAGAGCATGCTACTGACTCTGAGCCAGAGTCTGTACCCAGTAAGTTCTTCTCTATAAAAACYCTCTCCTTAGATGTGCTTTGAATGTGATGCCTTACATTTAGTTTATATTTTCAGTGAAATGCATACTGCTTCTACTGTATCTTCCCTTCTGCCCCTTACTGAAGCATTATCTTTTAATACTAGTGGCATCTCAATTGCACTTTGACACTAAATCTAAACATTGGAGCTTATTCATACACGTTCCCGTTCCCCAAACTGGCAAAAATGATAGTTCTTCTCTGCATTTGCTGCAGTATGTCAGAACAAATTTATTCTACCCTCTTTGTCCAGGAAAGTTTCATCTCTTTAAAGAGCCTCTGTTCTTTTTTCCAGTTGTTGTCTGGGATTTGCATCAAAACAGTGACTCTGGAGTAGTGTCAGGTGTTAGTGCTTTCAGTATTGGCTTTGTTTAAGCTTATTTAAAAAAATAAGTAGCCTCCCTTCTTTCCTTCTTCCGATTCTCAACTCTTAGAAGGCTGTGCTGCATCTGGTTGGAGGTCAGCCTAGCCTCATACTCTGCTTCTGGTAGCAGCCTAGTATTGAATGCCTGCAGAGTATGATAGACATCTCTCATTCCCCAATGGTTAACGTGTCTGTATCCATTCTTTTATTCCTTACTGCAAGGTTTATTGGAAAATATTTCCAGAATTGTCAGTGAAATAGAGTATCAGGAGAATAATCCARATATTCCTGTTGATAGAGAACTATTTTTAAGATTTGCTGATGTCTAGTTTTTTTTAATAATAAATCTATAAAATCTTTCTTATAGCTGAAATTAGACATAGTGTTTTCCCACTTTAAATAGTCATGAGTAAGAATATGTAAAAATCAGAAGCCCTGCCAAATAATTTTCACTTTTTCATTTTGCACACGTGCAATATTGGTAATTCTGCTGTTAAAATCATTATTGTATGCAGTTTATACCAGGGCATTCCATTATTAAAGKACAGAGCAAGAATTCTGTAAATATAGAATGTTTTATGGAGGCTATTTCTTTCTCAGTTCAGCATATAAATACGTGCAAATTGTTTTACTATGTCCTTAAGATATCCTGGTCCTTTATGTCCAGAATGTGATTAGAAGGCCCTGGAGTAATAGTAAATTGTATTTCCTATGAAGAGATGACATCCCTTTTCCTTGCTGCAGGTGAGGAGTCAGAGGAAGATTCAGATTATAGTGAAGGTGATGATGAAGACTTTGCTATGGAAAAGAAGAAAGCCAAAGGAAATAAAAAGAAAACCAAACAAAAGATGCCAGCTGAAAGAGAGAAGAAAACTCCCAAATCTAAGATTAATACCACAGGTAAGTTTGTACTATGAATTTGAAATAGACTKCTTTATAATAAAAGTTCCTTTTATTTTCACTGAAGGAATAGATAAATTTGGCTGACAGACTGACTGCAGGGTTATGATGAAGATGACTCTACGCAGAGTAAAGGGAGGAGAGTAGRAAAAAATCCTGAAAGAAAAAATGCTTTGTAGTAAACTAACATGCCTTACAATAAAAAYAGACAAAAGTGAATAGACAAAGTTCATTTGTTTTTATATAACTATATCTAGCTTTTAAGAAAACATTAAATATGAGTGATCTGAGGATTTTTTTTTTTTTAAATTATGATCTCAGAGCCTCCTCTTGCAGTTGCATTTATGAATTTTTGATTCAAGGATAGCTGAACAATGCTAGTTCTACTAACCACTTGGCGAAAAACATTAAATATGCATGCCCTTCAGAGTTAATTGTTCACTGTGTTGCTAACACAATTTACTTTAAATAGCTTAAAATTCTTATCATGGTGTTAGTCTTCTGTCTGACTCGGTAATGTGTTTTAATTTCAGGCCTGAGTTTACAACATGTAATTTAGTAATTTAGTGTAAAATTAGTTTTAGTTATGACAAGGAATGGTTCGCTTTGTGTAGTGACAGAAGAATCTTCCCTCTTAGAAATTTGGTATCTGGCAGGTCTTCAACAAGAAATTGTTACACTGCTTATTTTCAAACCAGGATTGAAATTCCAGAGTATAACAGGACTGACTGTATAAATATATACTGTTAAAGATGTGACAATCTAGTAATATACTCTTCGTTTCACTCAATCTGGAGAGCTTGTGCTGTACAATGATCTATCATCTTATGCAGTGTGATGATTTCTCTGCTAAAGAGTATCTTGCTAAGGTTGCTTTTATTTTCCAACTAAGCATCATCTGTAGTTTCTCCTTCACGGATAACAGAACAAAAATCTGAGCCAACACAAAACATGATGTCCAGCTCTTCAGAACCAGTTGGGAGGCCTTTACATACATCAAGTCCTGTAACAGACAAGAAGCCTAAATGGATACCACCAGGTACTTATAAGATTGTAACTATAAACAGATACCTTAGTTGACTTAAGTTTTTAGCAATCTCTCCTAAAAGCAAACAAACAAATAAACAGTATTTCAGAAAAATTACTGCCCTCCYATAATGAAAGGTATTCTTTTGACCTTAGACTTGAAAGAAAAAGAAAGAAAGAAAAGCTATCTCCATGCTTCTTTTCCTCTTACAGCATTATCCTTAACTCCTTTATGTGGGGAGGATAATAAAGTATTTTCCAGAGTGTGGATCAAATCTTAATCAAGAGATTGTCTTGTGGCCATTTCTCTCTTATTAAGAGCTTTCTTTATCTCTGGTATGTGCTGCATTATTATCTATTCTAAACAAATAATATTAGAAAAATGTTGGAGTGTTTTAACTGCTCTAGTAAAGCAAATGCTTAGAAGCTTTATTTTCTTAAGGTGTTTGAGCATGCTGCTGCTGACTCCTGCCTCTTTGATTTTCCTTCATATTTACTCTTCTTTTCTGTACATGTTTCTTTCTATTTGGCTCCTTTCTCTCAAGCTTCCTTTTCCCACTTGGAATTGTGTTCAATTGTGTGATTCTCTGTGGAGCACCTGAAAATGCATAGTACACTGGGAACAGTTTTTATGTGCTTGTCCAGTGTTGCTCCAGTGTGTTGCTGGTTAATTAAAACTGTGCACCATACCTGCTGCATTGGCTCCCAAATAGATTGATTCCCGGTGAGTATGCTGATTTTCATGTGCTTACGTGGTATGTTGTTCAGACCTTTTTGCTGTATCTTTAGAATACTTTTTTTATTCTGCTATGAAAACTATAAAAAGACAACAATCATATGATATTTCCCTCCCCCCCCCCTCTAAACTTCTTACACCTCCTTTTTGTTTTAAAATTATTTTCAGCTGCATCAGGAAGCAGTAATAACTCTATGAAATATGTTTCGGTTAAGTCACCTACTCAGTGTCTCAGACTCGGCCTCTCCAGACTAGCAAGAGTCAAACCACTGCATCCCAGTGCTACCAGCAGTTAAGTGGTCAGTGACAAGGTGCAACGTGAAGGAAAAGACTTTGGAAAGTGTTTTGCTTATAGGGGGTGGGCAGCAAAAGCTTTATGGCATCGTCCGTTTTGGAGGACTGTTGTTTATGTATGTGTCTAATACTATAATGAGTTTTTATTCTGCAAAATGCTAGGCATCCTTAAGTGCTACTGAATAATAATACTATTTAATCAAGGTGACATCTGGGTCACCAGCTCTTTCATGTATTATATTCAGGGATGCGAGTTTGTGATAATTTTAATTCTCTGATATCTAAACTTTCGGCATTAAAATAGTCTAGACAGCACTATGTCAGTTATAGAATTTGATATCTCAAATGGATTCTTAACACAAGTGAAAGTCACAGTTTAAAAAATATTTCTTGGAAGAGTGAAGTTATCACCTTCTACCCCCTTCTTGGAAAGTTTGTCACCACTCTCAAAATCTGTTAATGTTTGTATATTTTATATGTGGATTTTAATCAATTTTTATGTATTATAGATATAAATGTTTTTTAGAATGTTGTATTTTTTAAAAAACTAAAATAAAATRCTTTATATAGTCTAATTAATCATATTAATTGACACTATTAATTTTGAAAATCACTTYTAAATTTTGGCTACAGTCTGGCAAATATTTTTGCATGTCCATACTCTTACTGGAAGTCAACAGCATTAGCCAGGCTCAGACGGTGAGGATTTTGCTTTGAGCTCCTTGGTCTTCATTGAAGACCATGGTACCATGCATAGTTAGTGGATGTTGTGAAGTGTTGAAGTGGTAGTTACTGAGTAATGAGACTGAGCTTTCAGACTTATTAGTCCACCATGTAAATAATTTCCTATCTAAGCATGTTGACTATGTCAGATGAAACAGCAGATGCATTTCTCCCTGTATTACTTAAGGGATCTGGTCATGACTGAGTGAATTGCATTAACAAAGGAATGTGTAGCCCTATTCAGGGTAATTACACAGGCAAAAGCATGGTGCTGCCTAAAGTAAAACTATGGTATGACAAATTACTTTTTAACTGTATAGTACTTAYATTATTAAAACAAGATACTAATAAATGCATATTTATTAAAAACAATATGCATATTGCCTTATGGAAGGAATGAGAAGAAATCTGTGGATGAAAATCTGTTTCTCAGAAACAAGGAAACGTGGGTATTGTGACATATAATCTCGCATCATCCACATTTTGGATGCCTGACTCCTGGCATGGGATCACGTAGCCCTGAGTGAGGTGTGGTCCAGTGAGCTGGGCTGAGTGAGTTTAGGAGGGAAGGCATGTGCCTGCTATCTCTAGTGCTTGTCTGACTCATTCGTGAGTTGTCTTAGCTTGCTAAAATGGCACATCAAAAAACCAGAAGTTTGCAGCAGGTTGCCATTGGTGAGCTTGAAACTGCTTCCAAACAAGGGTGAAGCAGGAGTACCCACAGGAGGAAAGGTAGGTATCCAAGAATAACGCTTGTGGCAACTAGTATGTAATATATATGCTATGGTATTCCTCTCCTTGGTTCCCTTTCTTTGTGCTTACTTAGGTAGCCCCTTCCGGAGGTGTACAGTGGATAAGCGGCTGCAGCAAAGCGGGAAGCGCAGAGAGCCTTGGGCCCCAGGGTGGTTTGTTGCAGCGTCCCAATCCATTGCCTCCCATTCATGCTTTAGTCCTTTTCTTTGCGCTGGGAGTGGTCGTGTAAAAGAACAACTATATGGTCCCTCACTGCATCACAGTCACCAGGTCTCTTTCTGTTGAAATTAAACTGTCATGAATTGTTTTGCTTTTATGGTTTTTTTTCAGGGATAAATATGGATTTCATGTAGTTGTGAGTTTTCTTGCTACAGGGAAATTTATGTAACAATGCAAACTATTTTCTCAGTGTGGTGCTTCAGGAAAATCTACAGCTGATTTAGTAACCCACTTTTTCCCCCACTCTCCTTTCATCCCATTTTTTTTTTCTCCACAAAACATACATTTGAGATTTGTGTTCCTCTGGTTTCAATCCTGGCATCTTTCAAAAATTACATAATTTGCAGTCTGTCACCTGTCCTTGAGCCCCTCCTTAATTTTGTATGGGTTTCCAGTTCATGAGGATTTTCCAGTATTTCTGTACTTTTTTTTTGCTGAGTGAAAATTCCAGATAGGCAATTAAAGAAAAAGTCTTTGAAAGGGAAGTAGTAAATGTTCTTGATTGTATGTTTCAAAGCTACCCTGTACCTGATCTGAAGAAAACGGGTCTTGCTGGTAGGTGGAGATTATTTTTATAAAAAATTACTTACTTGTGTCCTAGGTTATTAAAGGACATGGTCAAAAGCTGCCAAATTGATTTAGGGGCTATAATTGTTACAGTAGTTATTTTTTGTTAGTAACAGAGAGGTCTGTGTTATTCCAGCTGCTTTCAACCTTGGAAAACTAATTTTTTTCTGAAAATAACATTTACAGTTCCCTCATTGCTCTAAATTTTAAACAACGCTACATAGAATTGTCCATGCATCATTTCTCCAGTAGTTGCACAATGGTATGACATGAAATACGTTTCAACTTCAATTTGTAAAGCAGTCAGACAGCGTGTTGGTTTGCCTGTCAGAGTTTACAGTTCTCACACACTTGGTGTTTTAGAACTGCATCTGTATTAGTAAAAATGTAAGAACAAGATTGTTAAAGAATAGATCGCTATGTCTAGATGTAAACTTTGCTGCCAACACCCTCAAAGTCACGACTGTGAGTAGATACCCTGTGTCATTTAGAGATCACCTCTTGCTTCAGAACAGCAGAGGGTTTTTCCAGCACTGATTGCGATTCCGGAGATTCCTAGAGATGGAATCAAGTGCACGGTCGTTGGAAGCTGCCTTTGCGTGGCTGTGTGAGTGGTTCGTTTGCTGTGCCCATGGGGACACAGGTTGGTCACAGAGAACAGGACTGCATCACAAAAACACTCCGCAGAATTCCACCAGCCTGAAGACACTGTGCTCCAAGACTGATACATAGGCTTGGTCTGAGACAAGCTTAAAAAAAACCAGTTGAAAATGGCTAAAATTTAGGGACACAGCAGCGTGAAATTGCTTCGAATATTCATAAAGCAGATTCGTGTACTTCCAGATGTTCAATGACATCCGTGAATCTCTCACTTCCTACTCTCTTTGAGGGTACTGATAATGCCACAGAGAGAGAGGAAGAAATCGCCAGACAAACAAGACCAGCAGAAACCTACAAAACAAAAAGTTAAGTGCTGCGGGTTGGTGGGATAAATCTGTGTTTGGGGACACCGACAGCACCTCTTCACTCTYTGTGCCACAGAGACTCTGTATTAGACAATGGTGATTGACTGGGCATTTCACAGAAGACATGTCTCTGCACTAAGATCCATGAGTGACAGCTTGGCAGTTAACATTGATGTTTTGCCACAGTAACTCTTAACAACTGCTGGTTTAGCAGTACCTTTTAATGCATTAAGGTTTAGACTTTAGATTTGATATTCCTAATAATAAATGCAGAGCATTATTTAAAGGAGAATATTCGAATAGGATATAAAGCAAGAGCAGGGCTCGGCTTTCCTGATTTGGTTGGACACAGGGTTTCAGAAGATGCTGGACAGACCTGCAGCAGACATGTATTTGGAACCTCCAGCATCGGAATAGAATAGAACAGAACTGAGTAGAATATTTCGGTTGGAAGGGACCTACAACGATCATCTAGTCCAACTGCCTGACCACTTCAGGGCTCACCAAAAGTTTTAAGTATATTATTAAGGGCATTGTCCCAATGCCTCTTAAACACTGACAGGCTTGGGGCATTGACCACCTCTCTAGGAAGCCTGTTCCAGTGTTTGACCACCCTCTTGGTGAAGAAATATTTCCTAATGTCCAGTCTAAACCTCCCCTGGCGCAGCTTTGAACCATTCCCACGCGTCCTATCAATGGATCCCAGGGAGAAGAGATCAGTGCCTCCCTCTCCACTTCCCCGCTTCAGGAAGGTGTAGAGAGCAATGAGGTCACCCCTCAGCCTCCTTCTCTCCAGACTAGACAAGCCCAAAGTCCTTGGCCGCTCCTCACAGGACATGCCTTCCAGCCCTTCCACCAGCTTTGTTGCCCTCCTCTGGACACATTCAAGTACCTTCACATCCTTTTTAAGTTGCAGGGCCCAGAACTGCACACAGTATTCAAGGTGAGGCCGCACCAACGCTGAATACAATGCAACTGTTGACCCTGCTGTCAACCAGCACCCCCAGGTCCCTCTCTGCAGGGCTGCTCTCCAGCCACTCCTCTCCCAATTTGTACTTGTGCCTGGCATTACTCCATCCCAGGTGCAGAATCCGGCATTTGTTCTTGTTAAATTTCATCCCGTTAATCATTGCCCAATGCTCCAATCTATCTAGATCCCGCTGCAAGGCCTCTTGTTGCACTCAAGAGAACAAAAACCAAGCTCTTGGATCCAGCTTCCTCATTTATGTTCACTGACTCTTATCCATGCTCAAAAGCTCCATTGCATAGTCTATGTTCATAGTCCATAGAAAAGTCGCATTGATTTTCTGTGGGAGTTTTGTTTGCTAATGAGATTTGAAAGTGTGCTAAGGAAATGGGCACTGTATTTATGAAGACTGGATTTTGCACTGATTTTGAATTCCTCTGTGGTGTTCAGAGAACAGCTGAGATGACATGGTCACAGATGATTATTTCTATGGTGTTGAAATATGACAGTGGGATAAAGGAGTTAGCGATTTTGATTTGGAAGAATAAGTACTCTTCCTCAAAATAGGGTTTTATCAGTGTTAGGAATATGATTTTTCTTCATCCTGGTTTAATATGAATTAAACAAAGTCATTGTATACAATTATAATTGAGGGAGTTGGGGATAGATAAATAATTGATTGTAGTGACTGATAAGTTATAAATTAGTGGAATAGATTATATAATGTGCAAGTAATCTTTGTGATAAAAACTGGTGTTTAGTGTTTGAGGTGATTATTATAAAATATTTATCTACTTACTTGTAAGTTCTTGAGAATAATTTCTTTAGGCTTTGTTTCTATGCTCAGACTCAGTCCTGCACTGAATTTCAACAAAAGATATCTAAGAACTTGTAACAGAAACTACCTGTAAAATTTCCTTTCCTKGGGATTAGACGAAGTAAGTGTGGGAGAGATTCTGAGCAGTTCATATCCCCAGCATGGAGGTAGGATCCATTAATCCTGTCCTGACTGAGGCTAGTCTAAATCTTCCCTGAGAGTGGTGGAGAGTCCCCAGCTTCCTCAGGCGATCTGTTCCAGAACATGAGTCTAGCAGAACACACTGTTAGAAAGCTTTTCAGTAGTTGTAATGAGATGAGATCTTTGAGTTTTTCATGTAGCCTGTAGGCTTGTTACACTCTTCTATATCTCCAGGTATAAGCTGATTTCTTCAGACTTGTTACAGCTGGAGTCTAATCAAAGTCTAATGCTGACATGTCACATTGTTTGAATCTCTCTATGCAGTGTAATTCTTCCTCAAAATGTTATTAACAAACTCATGGATGTTGTCTTAGTACAGTTTTATCAATCTGAGGTTTTCCTTTGTGTTTCTCTGTCTTGTCCTCATGTTTCTGGTAACACGTCTGGGAAGCAGCATGTGAGAATACCAAAATTTTGCAGCTGAGAAATTAATGCAACTTAACTGACCAGCAATTCTTAGTGAGCAATCACTTCCATTCTTTAGCATTATCTTGTAGAAAATGGTATGTGCAGAGGATGATATGTGTCATATCTCTATGAAATATGAAAAATCATTATCTACCACTAAATATGTAGTCAAATACACATGCTGCTATCATCGTCCTTAATCCATGCCTTTGCAAAGCATTCCATTAATGGCTTCCCTGATTTTCTGCTTGCAGATTGGTTGTCTGTTTGATCTCAATCATGTTACCATCATAAGACAAAGATCACTATTTCAACTTTCATTATTTCTGAAAAAAACTGAATTTACTTTTGATTCTGATTCAGAAGCTCTCAGCTTGTGAATAATTCATTATATGATTCAAAAGGTCTGAAMCCCAGCCCTCATTTTCCTGGTCTGTATTGGTTATTCTCAGATATTCTGTTAATGTGAAATTCTGTATCTTTGGTGTAGCTAAATAATAAAGGTGTAACATAATGCTTACTCAGAGCCATGGGATTTAATAAGGGAAACAAACCTTTTCCCATTATTTTTGTAATAGGAGCAAGAATGCCCAARTGCTATTTCCTGAGATCAATTGCATCAGTATCAGTGCAAACCACAAAGKTGAAAAACCAATGTTACCACTTCCTGTGATCCTCTGTGCAGAAACCTGCTCTTTGCATTTTAACACAGTTTGTCCTGCTACTTCAAAGAATTATTGGTCTGTCTCCACTCATGTGTGGCATCGTTCTCTTGAGAGGAAGCCAAAAAGCTGTGAAAAAAAMCAGATCTTATTTGAATTAAGACTGTTTCTGCTGTGCTGAATCTTTCAGTCCTCACACACCCAATATTCGCGATGCTTGTGGACATTTTAAACAAAGACTTTGAGCATGCGTTGTTCCCATGCATTTGGGATATTGAAAACCTGAAATTTCATTTTCTTATCTTTTGGGTTTTTTCCCCACCTTTTGTTTTTTATTTTAATTGCTTTTGAATATAACTCTAATCTCTAAAAAGGTAAAGATTAGTTTTCCCTAGCCTTGACTGAATAAGAGCACGAAAGGACTTAAAGCTTGACTAATTGGCATTGTGTGTAAAAGACAGAATCTACATCTTCCTTAGTGTATTTATGCTTCTCTCTCTCTAATGCTCAGGGATCTCAATTCCTCTCACTAAATTCTTTTTCATAATTACAGTCCTTGGGGCCAAGGCAATCATATTTATGGTGTCATTAAAAATTATAAGACTCTGATGAACAAAGAAATGATCTGACATATGAGACAATAGAACCGATCAAACATGAAAGACAGATGATATTTATCTGCTTGGAGATAGACCATCTTGTAAAGTAGAGCCAAAGATGACAGATTATCTTTCTGTTTCCCTCCTTGAACAGATGAGAGATCTTTCTTGAGTATTTCATCTTTTTTTACTTCCAGTAATTCTGTGTAAATCTTGCTTTCATTCTGTTATTTTTGCAGCATGCATTAAACTGAGGGATTCTACAGAGTTATAATCAGGTAGTTCTTTTAGAAATACCTTGTGAAAGCCATCTCAGCAGAAACGTTAGAAGATAGGTGCACATTCAGAATGCAAACAGAAGCTTGTAACTATGTAGGAAATCAACGTTAGAGGGCAGTACATTCAGTTATCATTCCAGTACAGTAGAGCTATATGGTTAACATTTGTATTTGCAAAGTGTACACACATCAAAGAGTTGGATGACATATGTGAGCACCAGAGGATGTAAATAGAAATAATGCACTACAATGATATTGGAAAAAAAGATAAAAACAGACAATGAGACTATTATGTGGTAGTTGCCAGTGTAGTTATCTGTTCCTCAGGTCTGCTGTAGATTCTTTGAATGTATGTAGTATTTTGGCAGAAGGCAAAATAAGAATGAAGACATTCAGATGTCTATACTGTACTTGCATCAGCAGTGACTGGCGCTTCTCAGTTATCAACAGCCTAGCATTTGGTTATCCAGTGACAGTGAGTCTTAGAATTCTAAGTGAGATTCAACTCTAATTCCTATAGAAAACAAATACACACTGATTTGAGGATAAACTTTTGAGGATAAATCTTTTCTGTATTTGATGTCTATGATTCTTTGAACACAAGTGTTTTATAAAAAATGCAATTATCACTTAATAAATAAAATATTACATTACATTACAGTACTAGTGCCCTAACGTGTCTTGCAGCTTTAAACACAGTATGTTTTGCTGAACAGGAAAAAAAAAAAAACAGAAGGTATTCTAACTATCTAACTATTTTCCAGCTATCTATTTTGAATCTAAACTATCTAGTATAGAAAAAGAAATGGAAATTTAATAAGCATTAATCATCTTACCTTTTGTCAAAGTATATCAACAACACAGTTTTACTCTAGTACATAGATTTTACTCTAATTCATAGATGAAGTGAGTAATAATGTTAGTAGGTATTTCCTGCATTATTTCATTCAGTTATAAGCTTTAATGTATAGTTCTTTTCCAGATGTTTGCTATAATTTTTCTCAAGCGTTTTTACCTACCCCTACCTGGGTAAAAATCATATTGATGTAATTTGTGAGTGCGGTCCAGCTGATTCAGTTTCTCTGTCACCATTTCATAGGAAAAAGTTACCTGCAAGTCAGCAAATGTAACAATAGCCAGATTTGTCATCTTCCCCAGCATAGCTAAGTCAGGACAACCAAAAGTAAGAGAACTCCATAGACCTCAGAAGTTGGAGGCATACGTTTAACTTACCAATAATTCAGACTGCCATAGTGCTTCCCTGTATTGAAATTAGGTAGCAATTGGCAGCTATTGTCCAGGGCCAGATGGTACATAATCACTCAAATCCTCCTTCCTTCTCTGTGCTCCTCTCAGAAAGGCCAGTTGCAATTATGCACTTGTACTTGAAGCAGTGCAGGGAAATCTGTCTTCTTGTGCCTTAAGACAAACCTCCCTGTAAGGAATTGGAGAGGACCAAGGCCCCTGTGGTGGCAGGGTAGACCGTGTCTTAGCTTGGCTTGCTCCTTTCACCTTGCACATTTGATTGCTGTCTCAGGAAGGCTCTTCTCTCCTGATTTTGCCTCTAGGATGTTCAGAAGAGCATAGCAGGTGGTTCCCACCCTCCTTTGCAGCCTGGCACCCCGTGTTCTTCAGTGCATTGCACCTCCAGCCTCCTCTGTGACACAGCCAACATACTCTTGACCACCTTCTACCATTGTTGACCAAAGATTGTCCAAAGTTTTCAAAGATGTATTGATCTTTGATCTTTGATCCTTGACGACTGAAGGAGACCATGAGGTCTATTGACTGGGGGAACTGCTAACTGTGGGTTCCCTGTGTGAAAACAAAAAGTGATAGTAATAATGCAAGATTCTCAAATAATCCTCTCTTCTCCTCCAAAATCGGTATTTTTTTCTAACTCAGGGTTGCACAAATAATAGAAAAATAAAGTCGTTGCTCTACACAATCATTTATATATTTTAACCTATGCTAGTAAGCGAGCCATGCTGTGCCACATGTGTTACACGTCTTGGGTTATTATAAAGGGGATTGGAAGGATTGTGTTTTGCTAGAGGACCATGAGCAGAGTGATGATCTATATGCAACATGGGGAAAGTAGTCTTTTGTTTTCTTCTAAATGTCAATGAAACTGAGGAAATAAGTCATTGAGAGACTCATGGAGGTAGCAATAGAATAAGAAGGAGAGAAAAATTCAAAATTACATCTTTTTTGTATTAAATGTTTGTTCCAATCAAATTTGACATAAGGGACAACTTCCATACATCGGTAGTTTCACAGGTGCCTTAAAACACTCAGACTGCAGAATAGCTGCCTTGCTCTTACTTGAACCCAAGTAATCACAATAATCTTGATGTTGTCAATTCATTCTCAATAAGTCATCATTAAATGTGGAATTCGTAGCTGATTTCATGATATTGTGATTTCTTTTGGGTGCTACTTGTGATTTTCACTTTTGCTGGATTAGTCAAGTCCTGATTAATTATTCAAATTCTGATGATGTTGATTCTTGACAATAAAAATAATCTCTACTTGAGTGTTGACAATTGTTCTTTTAATTATCGTTAGCATTTTGGCATAGATTTTGATCTGTTATTTTGGTGCTACCAGGGAAAATCAGTGGTCCAATGAACTGACTGCTGGAAATATTAATGCTTGTGTGGATGTTCCTTTTGAATAGCTAAGCTTTATGGAATATAAGAGGAACAAAACATAAGAAACTAGAAGCTAAACAAGTTCCTGCTATGTATAACGTGCTGTATGGTCATTTCAAAATTAAGTAAGAATGAAGATTGTTAACATTACTTCAGCTAATGTATGCTGGGTTTCACAGCTCTACAGAGCAGGGACACAAGCTTTTACTTTCTTCCAAATGTAATCACAAGAGGGATAGCATTTCAGTGTTTAATAAAAAGCCATTTTAAATTAATAAAGTGGTCAAAGTTTTTAAGTTGGCACAGAATTCATAGCTAAGAATTATTCACAAGCTATAAGACAGTATCTCTCTTTCTCTTTTCCTCCTGACATCTATCTTTCTCAGCTGGTATGGCTGCCTTTGAGACCGTGAGCCATTAGGAATTGAGAATATTAATTATTCTACTTCTAAAAATCCCAGCAAAAGAGGCCACAGCTTGCCGAGATATTTCTGTGCTCCCAGTTTAAATGTCAGACAGTAATGGCAGTGTCAAAGCACAACAGAGATGCTACCAACAGGGTACTGCCATCGGCATGGCAGGGCAGCACAAACTGACAACCACTGCTGAAAGAGGCACTCAAATACCTCCCTGACCTGGTCACTTGTCCTTAACTACAGGGAGCATTTCTGCCACTGTATGATGAATTGGAAGAGGACTGATGCAGGTTAAAACTAAGCTGAGTTTGCTTTGCTGGTTTAATTTTAACCTGAGTTATTTTTTGATCCAATTTATTGTAGGACTTCATGAACATTTGTGCTGGCATGAAGAAGGGGACAGCTGAGGATTAAGAATAAATAGCAAAGGGAGAAGCAGACTTCTCCCCCCCTTCCCCAGCCTCCTTTTAGCAACAGTGCTGATTTAAAATGCTTGTGAAACTATGGTGCTCTTCTCTGTCCTGCTGTAGTCTGTCTCAGTATGCGTGAAGAGACATCTTGGACATCTCCTTGTTCTCAATTGTTCTCAGTCTGGACCTATCCAGACTGCTGTTATTAATTCTAAATATTAGTTTGGTGTATGAAAGAGTAATGTTTTTTGAAATGTGTGTTAATTAAACCCATGGTGGGGGAGAGCAGACAATAGCAATATTGGATATATGCAGTTTCTTCTGTATTTGGCATTTTATCTGTGATAACACATCCCAGTAGGAAAAGATGCGGTCTGTGAGGGATATCTGCCAATTACCTACATTTTATCCTCTCAGAATATGACATTGAATTTCAACTAACTCAATTCAGGAAATTCACTCTTAATGATAGCAACATGATTTAAGTCACCAGGTCCAGAACTTTGAAGTTTGCTTCAAAGCCAACTGAAATTGTGATTGGTCTTGATTTCAGGAGGCTTTTGGTCAGGTCTTTTGAGGGTAATACCCAGTAATAACTAAGATATTGTCAAATCTTTTTAAATTTTTTTTTTTATAATTTCCTGGTGACCTTGGAAAAGCCCAGAAGAATTCACTGAATTCTACTGAGCAATTCTCAGCTGACCTATGGTGGATACCCTAGGAAGAACTTAAAGCAAGGCATCATTGTGTTCTCACTGCTTAGCATGTAGAGACTTAATTTTACCTGTGATCTTTTGCACTTGGTTGCTTTTTTTTAACAAGGTGGATAAATTCTCCTGGCATGAGGGGGTATCTCTGTTTAAGAGGAAGCCAAGATAATGAAAGAGTTGCCTTTTGGGGTGGCTGAGCCACATTCTCTTCAATGTAGAAGAATTTGGGTGAGCATTAAATACGTCTTTGTTTAATCAGGTTATGGCAAGATAACACAAGGGCTTTTGACACTGAAGAGTGCCTTAGTCTCAAATGTAGCGAGACAATAGAATTATACTAATTTAAGGTGCAGAGTTTCTCGCTTCCTGCACTGGTGTCGAAATAGTATTGTTAAAATGCCTTTAAGGACCATCAGTTGAAGACTCAGAGGCATTTTTCTTTCCCCATTTTCCATTTATAGTGACAATTCATACTTGGTTATGCTTGGTCATAAGACTCCAAACTTTAAAAATGAACAATTTTGGTAATCATCTTTCTTTTCCCAGACCCCTATTTCAGCCCAATAAGCTGGAGGGCTCCAAAGGAAATGCTTATATTCTGAAATCTTTTAAGCTGTTTTTGAAATATAGTAAAATACTAGAACCTCGTCCGTAGAAAGTCTACTAAAATTAATCACATTCACTGCCCCCAGTGTACAATTTGCTTGATTATGGGTTACTCTGGCTTTAACAAATCTTGGAATATTGCTTGTTAAAAGTTATAACTTTTTCAGGAAATTGAAGATAAGGTGGAAATCATAGTGATAGGTTTATATAATCTGTAACCATTAGAGTTTTAAAATTCTACTTGTCCTTGACCACTTCAGCATTCATTGAATTTAGTCATATCTTACATCAAAGGCATTAATTTTCTGCAGGACATCATGTATGCTAACCCTCTGTGTCTGCGTATATGAAGACCTAGCAGGTTCATCATAACAGTTTTAATAATATCTAGTTCTTTTGTAGTGGTTTTAGGTAGAACTCAAATCYCTTGTAAAAGATGTTCTCTTTGGCTGTGTTCACATGGCTGTGCAGAAGTAACCACGAAGCCAATGCCAGCCTGCAAGCTTTGGAGAAGCAGGCCAGCTGGTATGCTTGAGAGAATAYCCTTAAGTGAATACTTCTGAGCTCATTTTCTTGCCACGTGGATGGGTTTTAGCGCTCCTGTGTCTTGCCTGGCTGCCCCCACCCATTCCATTGCCCTTCTGACAGATCCCTGCAGCCAGTGCTGGGTAGACACGATGGCCCAAAGCCTTTTCTAGGAAGGTTGAAGTGTGCCCATAAAGCAAAGGCAGATGAGATATATTTACTAAGAGCTGGCTGAATTTAGGCTACCTGCAAAGGAACTGTAAATGTGAAGTGGAGAGCTGCCAAAGTTCCTGGGAACATTTAAATCAGCAAGATACAGATATAGCACTGAATAGTTTTGAAGCCATCATTTAAAGAAAAATCATGGTCTGTACGGGATGTATTTTCCACCTCTAATTTATGCAGTTGTATATAGAAAGTCTGATTCTCCTCATTTATCACCTTTGTGCACTGTTTCTTCATTAGCCCCAGTGAAGTTGTAATAAACAATAAGTGATAATAGAGTGTATATTCTCTGCTGAACTGTGTGCACTTTGGAGCATGAGTGAGCTTGTGTCCGCTGAGATCAGCTCCCGCTTCCCCTTTCTTCATTTGCTTTGATTCATCTTTCTTGCCAAAGAAATTTGGAGGCAGATTTTTCCAGCTGCTCCTGAAAGAGTGGGGAAGTATGCTATTAAAGTGATGTGAAGCATTCTGTCCTCCACACATCACAGCCAGCCTGTTCCTAAGCAGGAACTGTGCCTAACTCCCAAATTTTTATCCATATCATTCCTGAGACATGTTACCCAGCATATACTGCAGTAGCTCCTCTGCACACGCTTGATGCTTTCTGTGCATGTCCCTGCAAGGGAAAAAAGATTTATGAGCAAATTTTGGTTTTGTTAACATGTGATATGATTTACTACTCTCTGATGATGACATTTTACACTCTGCAGTTGAACATGCAGGGGGTGTCTTTGATACAGGGTAAGAAAATGAGTGTTGTTGTCCAAAGTATGAGACAAGATTGTGGTAATACCAGTAAAAAGACAGGTCAGCACAACCTTTGTGTGTATGGTAAGCAGTGATATTGCAATATTACAGTCACAGAACTGTTTAGGTTGGAAAGCACCTCTTGAGATCATCTACTTCAATCCCCAATCCCAATTATTCTTTGTACAATAGTATGTAATGGTTAAGAAAATAGTTGTCCTTTGAAATCTCCCTAATATTCTGTGTATTTATAATGTATGTGAAGAGAGTATTATTAAAATACTTTTCCCAAATAATAGGAAAGTTCCTTTATTAAATACGTATTTCTCCTGAAATGCCACTGGGGCATGATTTCTAACACATTCCTCCTTTCCAAAGAGAAAGTGAGGCAAAATATATACCAAAATCTTTTATTTAAATTAATGGTAGCACATGGTGCACATGTGCCAGGTATGGACTTTTTGGCACATCTATCTTTAATACAGTGATATTAATGTATTAAAATTCAACGTGTGTACTGAGATGGTGTCAGTACCTGGATCTAGCAAAGTCTGTTAAGCACTCACCTTTGAAGTGCATAGAAGCGCTTGCGTATTTCAGATTAACCGTGTGCTGACATATCTTACTGAATCTGTGCCTCAGACTGCTAATTAAGTCATGTCTCCCCCACAGAGGTGTTGCCGTAACCACATGTTATTCAAGTCATACTTGACTGCTCAGTTTAATAACAGCACGTGAAATGTAGACTGCAGTCTGAATCCCAGGGGTTTCCTGTGGTGTCCAGGTACTGAGAAATATCTCTCTAGGCCAGTGGTTGCTAGCTGATGATGCACATCAACAGCAGAGGTGAATCAAGGAGGTCTGCCAGGTTTGCTCACTTGGCCCCTTTGCCAAACACAGCGCTGCCAGGAGCTGTTAACACCCCGAGGAGGCTGTGGCGGGGATGGTAGTGCTGCTAGTATGGGAGGCAGTTTGGACCCTTCTCATCTCTTGTGCCCCTTCCTCCTCATATTACAGCACCTCTGTACCTCTGGCTGCAGCCGTAGTGCCGTGCCTCTATGGAGGCTCAGTGCTGCTGTAGGTCTGGGGAAGGAGGTGGACATGGACTCCTAAATGAGGCACTGGATGAGAGCGGGAGGAAGTGGCAACAGTGAACCACTGCACTCAGCATGCACCTGCATTTCTGATATGCCTAAGTGCCTACAGCATTTCTGAAAATTGGTTTTTGGCCGCTCGAACCTGTGTAGCTAAATGTAGATATTTTGCAATAACTAGAAGTAGATACCAGCAGCTGACAGTCCAGCCTCCCTAAATAAGGTCCCTGGGCTTCAGGTACAGCCCTTACTGGAAGGCAGAACCATTCAAAACACCCAGAGGGAATCACCCAGAGCTAGTCAAAAGCAAAATGTAGGCAGAGGGATGTGCCTGGAAGTTGCATCCTGCCTTTACATACTTCCACCTAATCATTAGATCTGGTTTTACTCCTAATCAAAACTATACGGATAGGGCTGTCTTTATTTTTTAGTAGAAGCCATGTAACTGTAGTTGTGATGTCTAAGGATATAAGTGAAGTAAGGTTTGGAGAGAGAGGTAATTTCTTTCATTAGCCTAATTTGAAAAGTTGGAAAGACACAGACTTACTTCTTTTTGTTGTTGTTGTTACTGTTGTTTTTTTCTTCTTTTTAATCTGGGTTCTGTTTTCTGATAATAATTAGACAGTTCTGGTAATAATTAGGCAGAGGCAAGGTTGTTCCTGTACTTATCCACTCATTCAGATTATATTTGCCATGTACTCTTTCTATTAAATGGTTCACTGGCAGCCATGATGCAGTTGCCCAGAAAAACTGTGGCCATCTATTTTGTTGACTGGGACTTGATTTCTCTCAGTTTAGGAGTCATAAAAAGTTTCACGTTTTCAGGTGATTGCATATACAGCTACCCATTTTTTTGTATTCAGTTATCTGCTTTACTTGCATTTTACATTCAGAATTGAACTGTCCAGTTTTGAAAATGTTTTCTCTTTTTCTTAAACTGTCTCTTCTTCCAAGATTCTTCACCAGTTACCTACTATCAGCCTCTGCTATTTAGCTGCAAAAGCCTATGATTGCCTCTTGGTGTGTAACACTTCACTGTTCTGCAGCGATCTTATCTTCTTCCTCCTCTTCTACCTTCCCGTTGGCTATGACCACTGGTGTCAGCTTTACATGAGACCACATTTTGTGGGTCAGTCCCTGCCTAACAGTGTTAAGTATCATTAACAGCACAAGTTGTCCTGACACCTGACTGATAACTCCAGTCAAATAATGTATAAAAACATTAGCCAAAAAAGATTCATCAGATAAAAGCTCCTCAAGGAACCCCAAACTTGGGCAGCAAACAAATGTAATTAATTACATGCATCTATATTGATTAGTATGCATTAATTTTCTTCGTCATTTTTGTATTTAGGCTTGTTGTGTATAGCAAAGAGTTTTGCTCCATACAGGTAGCTGCAAGAATCAGAGGTGTAGTGAAGCAGTGTGCAAGCATAGAGGGTGGTGTTGAACTGTTATATGTATGGTTTTAATAAACCAATTCTTTTATTTCACTTGAGCACTCTGCATGAAGAAATGAAGTGATTCTCTCTGATGACAGTTAGAAGAGATGTGGCCTATGAATAGCAGCAGGTCTCTAGAAACTTCTAGGGAAATGCAACAGTAATTTATTTGCAAGACCGACATGAAAATATTAGTGTAATGTAAATGGGAAAAGTACGGGAAGACATATAACATCAGTGGCATTGTTTCTGGATTAGGCCTGGGGTCTGTTCAGCAGAGAGGCAGGAGATACCCACTGTAAGGTGGGCAAACATTTAACCACTGAAGTAGATGCTGCAATGCCAGAGAGCACTGTAAGTTTTGATTTCCAGGAAGGTGGTTCAGCTCTCAAGGGTCTGGGATGTGCCTGGTTGGGAGATCCACACTGGGAAATGGGGAGATCCGGACTGTGCCCTGCTCAGACTCCCATTTGCGGTACATACCCTTTCAGTTTTCCACAAGTGCAGATCAAATTGTGCCCTTGCAGGAGGTACAAGTTAAATTTACACACAGGCTCAGCACCTCTTAATATCTGTTATTTTCCAAATGTCAATAATATTTGCTCTAGCAGTATACTGATGTCAAGTCACTGCCATGCACTGGCACTTGTTGAGCTCTAAAAGGAGCTGGTGCAGAATCATCTAGCTGTCTCTCCTCTACTCCCAAATCAATTTAACTTTTTCAAGTATCTGAAAACAGAGTCAATTTGCCCCCTCCCGACACCTCCAAATTAATTTGGCATGTATCGTAACCTACACTAAAATGATCAGAGTTATCTGGCATCTTTTGATTGTCAGGTCCGTAAGTATTGTGTTTGTGAAAAATAGGGGAGTCATGACAGGTTTCTCAATGCTTGAATGAAAGCTCACATTTCCCTTGTTGACTTGCTCAGTTCATAGTGACTGTGGGTCAGGATCTGCGGGATGATCCATCTTCCACTAGACTTCACAAAAAACTTATTTGATTTCTTACAGTTTCTCCATTTTCTGTCACTTTCCTTGTCTCCTTTCAAGCTCTAAATTTGACTCCTGGAAACAGAAGAACACTTCACTGATGTGAGTTGGAGCAGGGGATGAAGGCAAAGCCAGAATTTGTTCATTATAGACTTTATAGTGCAAGCCCTTCCATTTATTATTTTTACTGCTGTATCTCCTGCCATGTGGAACAAACTCTTTGCTGATTCTCTAAAATCTTTCTCAAGCTTTGAGATTCTATTTGTTTCGTAAGAAAAGTTATGGTCTTCAGATTTTATTGTTTGTTTCTTTGGTTCTTTTTAATTAAAACAGTTTTGGGTTTTGACTTCTTGGCATTTATGTTTTATCATCCAATTGTCTTTTTTCTCATCCTTTTCTTTCCTTCCCTCCCAGGTTTTTTTTCAAATTTCCAAAGGAAATAAAAATTGAATAAGGAGAGAATATAATTTCAATACCTCTGTGGTCCTGAATCATTTTTTGCATGAAAACATTTTGAAATAAAGATCAAATAATATTAGTGTTTGTAAAATTATTTTTTAACATTAAAAATATAAGAAATATAACTGGTATTAATTTCAGTCTTTTTCAAAAAGCAGATTTGGAGATTTCTTTTCTCTTTTTTATTCCAAACCCACTATGGCTTTATTGTCATAAGGCTTGTGTTGCTCTTCTGCTTTTTTAAATCTTTCTTTCACTTTGACAGAGATTTTGTCTGCATTTTTCTGCTCTTTATGAAACATGAATTGCTTTATCGTTCTCAGAAGAAAAGTAAAGAAAATAATGAATTGAGACTAAGTGTTAGCTATTCCCCCATGGAGCCTGTCAGGAGTATAAAAATAGATTACAGCGTGCTGAATAAAAGATCACTGAAGTCTGTTCCCTTAATATTCCAAGCTTAAGCTGCTCCTTCTGCAAGCATTTGTTTTGCTGATGGAATATCTAAAAGGCTGTCAGGGCGCATAGAGGATTAAAATTTAAGCAGAGACAGGACTACCTAGAAACAGTCGTTCCAAGATTGCAAGTAGTTTTGAGGGCTGAGAGGAAGCTGTGAGCGAAATGCTTGGGGACACTCTTTGGATTCTCACTAAAACTCCGAATTACCTTTGAATTACCTTCATTAGACAGTTTATGTTTATAGCAGGAGAGCTAAAGCTATGGCTGTGTCTTTGAAACAGGAAAAAAAAAAGAAGAAAGAAAAGGAAAGCAAATGATGCACCTTGTGGTGCCTCAAGGGACGGTTTTGCAATCATGCTAAGCCTAATTGACGAAGATGTTGTGCTTGCGCTAAGTCCTCAAAGATTTCATAGCACGTCAGCAAATATGCTACTGTTCGCAGTTCTGTTTGATATTATTTGGTTTGTGTCAATGCTGTGGAACTGTGGTAAAACAACATGTGATTTGATTCCAGCCAGCTCACCCATAAAAATCATCAATCAGCCCATGCTATTATTCAYAGAGGGGCACCTGTGTGGCCGGGTTGGATTAGATGAACAGTAGTGTCAGGTTTAAATTACAAGGAGAACAATTTAATGGAGACAGATTTAAAACATGGAGCTTTGTCGTTATGGGGAAAGAAAGAAGCAACGAGAGCTGCTGTGATTTCAGCTTCTTCAATAACTCTTGTTTACGAATGAGAAGAAATAGAAGAATCCAGCCTAAGGTAATAGTGGTTGGCATTTGTTCTTATTGTTTGATGTACAAATGTTTGTATTAGGTTATGATACCTGTTGTGAGGAATGGAAAATAACTGTTAGAAAACAGAGAGAAGACAGTTTGATCAGTTGTACCATCTACCATCAATTCCATATGATATTTTTATTGGATTAATCACTATTTAAATTTGTTTGGAGAAGGGGGCTTAAGATGRCAATTTTTAATGAAAACATTATTAATGTTGCAAAGTTAAGAACTGTTTACATTTTTAAGTTACAGGAGTGTCTTACAGATTTCTGCATAAACGGTGAGCAAATGATTAATTTGTAGAATCCCAGAGTACCTAGGGTTCTGCAAAAGATTTCAGATTGACCTTTTGGTTTATGTAAGAGGCTTTGTAGTTTATTAACAATATGTGTATATTGTAGACAGCCAGTCTATTTTTTATTTTAGAGAAAAAAAGATGCTCTATAGAAATCCCAGTGAGTTGTATTAATCTGAAATAAAAAGTTCTAGCTTTTTAAAAATGCGTGTTTCTAAGTTTAAACCTAACATTTGATCATTTTGTTTAAACTGACCTTCTACAGGAAAATCAATGTGAGGGGTCGTTCATTGATGTGCTACTAATTTTATACTAGTATAACCTCTCTGAAGTAATGAAGTTGTGAAATGATGCCCCTGGTTTTCTTCTCCAAATAGCACTATTTAGGAAGTCATCTGAATGTATAGGTGAATGTCTGATGTCAGTAGTATTTGGGAAGGCATTTAGTAAGTGCAGTTATGAACTATAAAATGACTGAGAGGCCTTGATTGTTCTGGACTAGCCTCTCCAGCTTCCACTTCCATTCACCACAGGGGTGACACAGATGTTTCCCAAGTTTGACCTGCAGATCAGTAGAAACAGCCAGAGCTCTTTCTTGAAAGGAAGACCTTGCAAGGCTTTCAGGTCTTGATAGGAAAGTTAAAAATTCTTTTCCATAATGATAATGATCTTATTTTCCTATCATCTTTTTTTAGTCATCCTATGACTTTTCAACGTATCTAGAGCTACGTTTCATCTGTGCACCCCACTCAATTTAAATCAGCTTGTCTGGTCCGTGTCCAATTCCTGCTTCTCATGTGATTCCTCTTCAGTTTGTGAGTCCAGGAATAACCATATTTTCTGTTCTTGGAATAGTCCTAAGAACAGATTGATGCTTTAGAAAAACCTGTTTGAGCACCGATTTCTAGGCTGTGTCCTTTGTTTGCCCAGTCTGTTTCCTAGAAATGATAATGTTGCTAGGGTCCTGGTGGCTTCGTACGGTCAAACAGCTGTTTAGAAAATCCCCATGTACCCAAATTCTATTTGAATTCAGTCGCAGACCCTTGCTTAGATATTAGGAATATCTCCCAAGGCTGTGATAATTACGTCCTTAGCTACACAATGCCTTAATTTCTTCCTATGTAAAACTGCATTCATGATTCTTATCTAGTTTTTGAGTCCTTTCAGAACTGAACATCATTATTAATGTGTTTTTCTTGTTTGCTAGGAGAAAGAGCAGATCCTAACCATGATAGGAATTGTTAAAAAACTTTAAAGAGCCAACTTCCTAGCAAATAATTTAAATGTGAGAAACTTGACTTTATCATATCCCAAGCTTTTGCACTCTTCTGTGGAAGACACATTCTAAAGAAATCAGAAACTGTACGACTGGCTTTTCCATTTCCAGTAGACTTGGACTAATTGGTTCATCTGGTGGGATCTTTGCTCAAGTAAATGTATGCAAAACCTTAAATCACCCATTCCCTTTGCACTGATTTTGCAACAGTCTTATTGACATAGTTCATATGCTTTATTTACGGCAAATAGAACAGGAGTGATTTAAGAAGTTTTCTGGCAACTCCACTCACATTATTCTTTAGGGACTTATGGTATTCACCTTCCCTGCTTCAGCCTGCAGTGGCAGCTTTCTTCATGGCACTGGTCAAGCTTGTATGTATGCCACAGCACAGGGCTGGTCAAAAAGGATTCAGTTCATTGTTCCTCTGTATCTTTTGTCCTCACACAAATCAGGAGGGCTGAAGTGCAGGAGGAGCACAGTAAAGGGTATAAAGAGTAGAATTAATCTAATCTAATTTTAGGGATGTAAAAATTCAGGATAGCTAGTCTACATTATTTACACGGGCTCCTTCTCAAGTCAAGCCAATAAAAAGACAGGGGCACTTCCACAGGGTAATTTGTTTACCTTGAACATTTAGGCTAAGATGGAATGAATCCTCTTCCCACTCCAGATGGGATGTTGTGATGAATGAAAGAATGCCTGTTCCTTTGCAAGGGAAGTTCTTTAAATTCCTTTACCTCTAATACTATTCTACTTCACAGAGATGTTGCCAAACTTAATAAATTTGTGGTTAAGGTCTTGTCTATGTGATGATCACAGCCAGTGATCACATCCACAAGGAATTTATCTACMATTGCACTTAGCTCCTTTAATTAAATATCGTTCAGAAACAGATTTTTTTTAATAAGTTACAAATATTTCCTTCAAACTTAACAAAACTGCTTTGTAATTTATAGCTGAAACATTTTATGCACTGCTTTTTACTTCAGTGTATCATGACTGAAACTTAGTAGTAATCCTGGCAGGTTTCTCTTGCTTTGAGAGTATTGTTGAGAAATGTAGGAGAAAACTTTATACAGTTTCTTGTGTTGTCAAAAATTAGTTGGTCTTCTTCAGGTATGAGAAAAGAATCATCCTAAATATTGTTTTTATTCCTGCATGACAGCACAGCAAATTTGAATATGCTTACAAGAATGTAATAAAATGAAATGAGGAGAACAGAAAGCATTACAAAGAACAGAAATGAATCAAAGAAAATAAAGTAGAGGACATTCTTCTTAATGGGGGACAGATGAATGCATGGCCAGATCTGTCCTTCACTCCTTTCTATGAAGGCTATCTTGGGAATGTTAATAGTTTCTCAACAAGAGTCAAAACCTGAGATGGAAAGGTATGGCCCAGAGGGTTGTGGAGCTACGTAAAGCTGTATTATAAATCTTCTAATTAAAAGAATGTCTGCGCTACAACAAATCAGAGGGAATGCAGTGTGCAGCTTTCTGTCACATACCCCACCTCATATACCTAGCACAGCTGGTCGAAAGAAGAACACTGAGTGCTATTAGCAAGGGCCAGTAGTGGTCGCAGTACTTCCTCATCTATGTAGTACATATACGTGATATCAACAGTGGACTGCACTGATAATTTCCAGTATCACAAATCTATATTTTCACAGTTAGAATATATGCCACACACTACATTAGTTAAATCCCTTCTTACGAACCTTGGTGAAAATTGCTCAGAAATGCTTGATATACCTGTGGGATACAAGAGTTGGAGCGTAACTAGCTGTACGTGCTCGCACATGCCTGTTTGTCTGTATATGTTTGTGTAGGAGTGATTTATCGTAAATACACTTGATGAGTGTTTGTGCWGTTTAATTTGTATTCCAGCACACGGCATCTCCATGCGTTCCCAGGGCTGAACCTGCCCTGCTGGCATGACAGTCTGTGTGGTCATTTGGCTAGAGAATGAGAAGTTTCTCTTGYATGTGAGGTGTAATACTGGGGAGGATTTGTTGACTAGAGAGTTGCCAAGCTTGGGAGAATGGAAAAGTGGGAGTGATGGAAATGGGAGTGATGTGCCTTTTAGGATGGTGCACCTCAGCAATTTTATTAGGCAAGGGCATTGCTTGGACTGCCATGAATGCAAAAGAATAGCTGTTTGTCCTTTGACCATACTGTGAAAAGCAGTGCTCATTCCAGGAGCATCAGTAAAAGTGGCAGCCTTCTGGAATAACTTCTGTGGGTGAGCATGTATTTCTTCTTTGAAAACCCTGGTTTCTGAGTGAAAGTAGAACTATTCTGGGTTGTTGACAGATTTAAAACCAGCAGGGAACATACCATTCCTTGGCTGTATGAAGGAGGAGATCACATTGTATTTTCGGTTTTAGATATTCCTGTAAGATGGTGGGGGGATAGGGATGCCTCCATCAGTGTTCCAACACATGCACAACACCCAGAAGAGGAAAAGGAAAGACAGGATGGCAGCTAAGCTCTGTCTCACTAGCCACACCAAAATGAGAGCCTTGTTATCTCACAGGGCAGAGCAGCTCTGCATTGATGCCAACAAGAACCACAGACCAAGGTGCCACAGTTTGGTCTTCAGTAAATGAAACATAATGTCCAATGAGAAATCAACCCTTGAGATATTAATTTATTTTCATTTTCCAGGCTGGCAGTCTTGGTGAATAGATTTTACTCATTGTATAGCAAGGTTGCTGTGACAAATTTTGAAAAAATACAAGTTCAAGTGTTTTTTGGTTCCACAAGCACATGAGCCTAGTGAGAAAGAACAGACTGAGACGGCAAGGAGAACAGCCAATCCTGTTATATTTGTCTTTCTTATTACTGACTTGCCATGATAAATATGGAAAATTATATTTGGATAGAAGGAGGCTGAGAAAGGGAACAGATGGCCACCAAAAGAATACTAGAGCAGCTAATAGTCACTGGCATATTTCCGGGATAAAAATTTAAATTCGAAGCCAAGCAGAAGGGTTATCCATTTTTTTCTGATCAGGGTACTGTGTATGAAACTGATACTGCTATGCTCTGACTAGATGAAGGTTGGCTTCCTGAAATGCATTCGCTGAGTGGAATAAACAACCTCTATCCTGCCGTTAACAGCTCTTGCAGTTATGCTGACAGAAATAGTTGACAAGGTGGGGAAAATGTTTATGTTCCTACTGTATTTTGAGTGAGTGAGACTGCATTTGCTATGGCTTTTTAATGTATTGCATGATTTAACACCTACATTGCATTCTCTCTATGTATTCTACAGGCTTTATTCAGTTTTGATAGTGGACASAGAGAAGAAAGTACCCATTTAAATGAGGGCACAATGGAGTTTATATTTTATATAGTTGCGTATTTAACAATTTCTAAAATTTTAATGCATTTCTGATTTCTACGGTCAACTGGGTACTGAAAAAAATAAGCTGACATTTTGGGAATTATGAAAATGTGTCACAATTTCTGATTTTGCAGAATGCTGTATGCTCAGTACCTAAAACTCCTTATGACTGCAGACTAGGTAGTGAATGAGGACATTGTTTTGTTTCTTGAGTGATAATTGGAATTAGCAAGGTAATACATGATTTGAAGGGCTGGAATAGCAGGAGATGATAGTTTGGGATTGAAGTGCAATATTGGAGCTGTAGGACAGGCTGAGTGCTATAGGAGTAGGACAGCCAGGAGTGAAATGGAGTGGAATAGTAACAGTTGCTGCAGTTTTTCTTTAGAGTGCATCTGCCAGAATTAAACCAGTCACAAAGCTCAGCTGTAGATCCCATACTAGATGTACAGGATTTTGCTAGAGCAGCAGCTGATGGGTCATCTGGATCAAGACCATCAAATAAGTTACTGTGTGGACTAACTGATCAATCCACCTGCTCCCCATTCAGCCACCAGCAGGACTGTCGTAGGCATAGATCAGTTTTTCCATGGATAAAAGATTATGCTATTTACCTATTTGGGGGAATGTTATGAGGGTTGATCAGCTATTGATTTTAAGRTGTTTTAAATAAATTGCCCAGAGAACTGAAGAACTATAAACCCTTAATAAGTAGGTTTTGAGAAAGAGAGACAATCATGGACAAATTTCCATGATTAAAAAAAGGCATGCCCATGGGCTGATGGACTGATTTTGCTTTCACAGTGTAAAAGAAGAAACGTCCATCTCAAAATCTTGTTAATCTTTCCCCAGTGAATGGAAATGGATTCCAAATTCTGGCAGCAGATCTTGGAGCTCACTCACCTGCTTTCTTAGCTCTTGCTGAGTTTTAAAGGCATTTTGTGAATTATTCATGTTCTATTAGTAAATACAATATATTTTGAAATTTATATTTGGTAATATAGACATCACTGCATAGCCTTTTAAAAGTGTTGCTAAGAAATAAAATGCCATTTTGGAGTGAAGAGTCTGCAGCCTGTACAGGTATTTAAAGTCCTCTGTTTCTTTGGTTTTCAGTGATAGCTGTTTCTCTCTAAAATCCTGGCTTTATATTGACTTGTAGTTAGAAAAGCGCAAAGTGGTTAAGAAAGTCTCTAAATGGAGTGTAAGGTTTTCATCAGCTCCAGAAACTGAAAAACAAAGCTAGCTGGGAGTAAAGTATAGATGAGGTGTGTGAAAAAGTATAACATGCACTAAAATTAATAGTCTTATTAAGACCTGAGTTGATATATCTAGTAGAGTTATGAATGTGGATCCCAGACTCTTCTTYAGAACAAATGTGATTCTCCCTTGAAATGCAGGATACGTAATTTGCATGTGAAGTGTTTGTCTGTAAAAATACTCTGGCACTGGGTTTTCCATATCATCTATGTAAATTTACACTGGAGGATAGTGACCACAAGGACATTAGGTTCACTGGGCAAAGTGTATCATGCTCTAGGACATTCATATGTCGGATGCAATAATTCAGTGGTTCTCTTCTGGGGGCATTTGTTGTGATGGCTCTGGGGATGTTTTGGATTTACAGCGCATAATCCCTTACCCCTGGCCAGCTGATCTCTAGTTCCAAAGATGGGAATCACTGACTCTGTCCTGCAAAGATAGGTCTTAGTACCTTTCCCTTTCCTAATATTATCCTCTGCTCCACAGATATCCATGAGCTTTCCTCTCAAACTGTAGCCAATTAACATAATRAGGCTAAACCCAGAGCTGTTGTTCTCAGCTTGTTCTAAATGCGAGGTTTACCCTTTAAGCTTGCAGAAGGACTTACTTATTTGTGGTTTTTTTCCCCCTGACTTTTCAAATGAAAAGAAAGAGAAAATAACTGCCATGGACACTAACAGCACAGTTGTCCAAAGGGCAGTTTCTAGCTGGTCTGCCCAGCTTTAGTGGTGTCTTCATGGTTGACAGTGAGACAGTTGAACCTGCATGTCAGAGGGCAGCATTTCCTTCATGTGATCAGGTAGATTTGTACCTAGATTTTTCTSTCCATATTTAGTTTGGAAGTGTCTTCTAGAGGTCTCTAATCTAACCTCATCTCCAAGGATGGAGATCCCACAGCGTCTCTGAGCACCTATTCCATACTTACAGAGCAGGATGTGTCAGAGCCATTGTACACGTATCTTCAGCTTGATCTGCACCTTTGTAGCAATGCCGATGTGCCCTGGTTATACCGGGGTCACTGTATGTGCATGGATCAGTTTGTACACAAGCATCCCTCACCCACTACAGCTCCTATATATATATTCAGTGTATTGGCACAGATGCAGCAGTCTCATCTGAGTTGTCCCTTCTTCTTCCAGGCTCAGACAGAGGCCCTTTCAGCATGGCTAGGCTGCATCAAGCCAGATATTTTATGGCACTAGCCAGTACAAAACMCATTAAGCATACTCCTCCAGTATGCAGACATATTTTCTTGTGGACTAACTGAAGTCCATGACAAAGGCCTTTAAAAAGTGATCCCCTGRCACTGATACTGGCACTGGATAGGCTAAAAGTCATTTTAAAGAGCAATGACTTTATCATCAGCAGGTGCTCTGCCCATTTAAGAATGTGTGACAGGTACAAGTCATGAAAGCCCCGGCTGMAAAACAGATAAAGAAGAATACCATGCTGCTTTATTTAAGTATTTTTAATCTGCAGTTCACATCCATAAGATAATTTTGGCTACAAATTTATTATTTTGAAACTCTAAATTAAAGTTCCCCACTCATGCCTCCAAGTTCCTCTGCTTCTAGAAAAAATATTGCTGTTCTACCACTTCAGAACCCCTGTAGTGGAATTTCTGTGTCTAATTGGTTAAAGATAATTTTTTTGACTATGAGTAGAATGACATTGTGTCTCAGAGCCCAAGGACAAGGGAGCACACTTGACCAAACCCAATGGGGTTCACTCCAGCCTACAGAGCAGACCTCCAAGCTGCTGTTGCCACAAAGTTTTCACATCTAAATTATTGTAAAGACTTCTGCAACTCTCTACAGTCTGTTATTGGACAGAAATGTGCAGTGCTACTTATCATGTTCATCTTTATAAAAAAACTGTGGAAAGCATTAGTAGACTCTTAAAACATAATGAGCTGTTTAGTACTTTTCCCATGTTTCTTTTTTTGTATTGGTTGCTAATATTTTCTGTCCATTGGAACCAATGAATTTTTTGTTGTATCTCAGTAAATTTAAACAGTGATTTGTGTTTTTATAAAATCTGTACCACAAGTTGAATCAGTTTAATGCTGTATTAACAATGGATGGGCTCACAATCTACCTTGTGAGGCAGTTTAAAGCTGTCCTTCCAAGCAGACTCACTATCTGATTTTGAGCACTTATTTAGGGATGGCAAAGGCCCCCCCTTTCCCCTCCGCTGACCACATGGGCATATCAAGCATGCTGAGAGGCATAATAGGCAAAGCAAGCTGTCTCTGCACCTGCCCACAAAACAGCTGTTCGACTGGGAGAGGAATTGCTAGAGCGTAGAGCATTTTCAACAGCTTTTGTGGTCCTCTCTCATACGCTGTGTTGGCACAGGCATTGCCACAAGGGAAAGAAACACAGAAACCACACAGAGATTTCAGTATTTTTTTCCAGAATAATTTTTATTAAAGCATCGTTTCATGTTTGCAGTCTTCCCATGTGGATGCATTTTCTCAGTCTCAACTGACTGTTCAAGAGAGAGATCATCTGGGATCTAACAGAGTCTTCCATCAGGTACGTGACTCTTCAGCTGACTTCAAAAATATCTGAATGCTTGTTTTCTAAGAGACCCCTTATAATAAATGAATCTGAGCCGGGGGAAGTCCTTTATTCCCTGCACTCTTCCATTTCCCCTGTAGCTGTATGATTTTCCCAAATGCCTGTGAGTGTTTTGTTTTTGCTAGCTGTTCAGTAGCTTTTGAGGCATTTCTTCTGCCTAGCCACTTTTGTTTCTTGAAGCTTTCATGAAAAGCCCACTGGAATCTCAGTTCTAAGGTTTTAAAGACTTTTCCATAGTATTGGAAAAGAAAACTTATTCATTCAAGTTGGTTGGATTGAGAGGTTTGTTTCTTTGCTTTTTGAAAAAAAAATCAAACCTCTCTTTTGTTGTCAAAAGCTTAACAAATATGTTTCTATCCTTCCCTGATGAGAAAAAGCTCACAGGCTTATATGGGTTGTAGCCTTAACTCTCTGGACCTTGTTCTGCATTTGATAGTGCATAGCTGCTTTATTTCAAATATTTTTTTTATTATTTGCCAAAGAAATAGTCTACTTCGAAAATTTTCTTTGCTGATAAGAGTGTGATTTCTCTCACTTTAGATATCCAAGAATATTAGAGGTCCTAACATTCATAAAACCGCATCCTTAAATGACTGACTTTAAAGAATGAGCTATATTGAAATGTTTTGCAAATAACAAATGGGAGAAGTCTGAAGGAAGGACTAATAATCCTGGAGTTTTCAAATGAGTATAAGCATTTATTTTTCAGTAAAGTTTGCACAGAGCTTGCCTTTTCCTCACTAACAAGGAGTGCAACAAAGGGGCCTAGTCGAAATGAGCTCCATGGGAAATGAGGGGGAAGGAAATATTGAGAAACCAGTGCAGGGAAGACCCTCCCACTGTCTCTACCCTGGTGTTTGGCAGCAGTCCAGTCCCAATTTCTYTTCTACCACTGGGAATAGCTAATGATGTTGCCTGCCATTTACTCTTCATGTTTGCTTATTACCCTACATATGCTTTATTTTCCCCACTCAAAGGAGTCCTGCTGCCTGGAACAGCTGTTCAGTTTCCAAGCCCAACCACCTTTTCCAGCTGAAGCAGTCAGTGCTCTGATGCTGGATGGAGATGCTTTTTTGGGGAAACTTTCATGCCCTAAAATGTTCCAGGCAGCCCGATTGCCCGGACAACCTCCTCCTGCGCATCACTACAACTGGGAGCTGCCGGAGAGTATCTGCTCTTTTCCCCTTTGCCATTAGGTGTCAGAATTGAACCATACACATTTTCCAAGGTTTTAAATCCCTCTGTTTTTCGAAGGTGTTACACAGAATTGCTTGCTAGGTTGTTATGTAATATTTACTTATGCTTTCTATTTAGAAAGCCAGTCACGGTGTTCTTTCCCTCCCACCTCTGGAAGGTCAAGCAAAGCATGGTTTGGTTGCAGACACTGCAAACCCTCCCCCCCTTGAAAGCAGCCTGCCTCAGATAACAAATAAGAGCTTGCAGAATGTCCTCCCCTCTCTTCAGGTGAGTTATAATGCTCTTGGACATCTTGTGTTTGACTGGTTAATCAGCTTCTCTCTAAGTACTGCTAAGAGAGTGTCAGTGGAAAAGTGTCACAAGTGTGTTTGTGTGTGGGAAGAGAGAAATAATTTAGTGTCACCATTTGCATCAGTTTCTGTTTTCAGCCTTAGTTAAAGAGAAAAAAATGGAAGAACTATAAACAGTCAAATAGATAAATTGCTAACCAGCATGGTTGTGTGTATCTCCAGATATTTAAATGGACACCCAACATCACAGGAAGTTTTTTAATTCATCTTCACTTTTGGCGTTCCTTCTTTCTCATTTTTTCACAAATCCTGTGTCCACCCCCTGTCTGAACTCTTCTTCCTTTGCTGCTTCTCTCCCCAACAAATCAGGGACCTGCACTACTCACCACTGCTGCTCTGATCACTCCTTTTTTCACCTTGCCTCTGCTTCAATGGAGTCTCTTTATTGAGAGACTTGACAGGTTCTATAGGGCTCCAATATGAAGTCTTTTCAGATCTCTTGCACTGGAAGTCCCTGCATAATGCATTTTGTTTGGGAAGTCAAGAGTCTTCTCAAATACTCTGACTTTGAAATTGGCAGCTTGCTACTACTATGAATTATTTCATTTGGTTAGGGGAGTGTGTATCTTTGGGTGAAGCTACAAGATGCAAAATAGCATGAATGATGAGGGAATGGGTTAGTCTCCAAAATAATTTAAATTTTCTTTAAAGCTTAATTCTGTGGCCTTCATAAGTCAAACCTGCACTCGACTCCTACAAAAGCCAATGATAAAGCTTTGCATCTGAAAATGAACCATCCCTCCATTTTACTTTCTGTGAAAAGATTGAGGCCAAGTGTTTTACAGAGGTTTTTTTTTCATTCTTTAAGTGGAATTTTTAGACTTCTATAAGAAGCTGTGTAAACACCAATAAGAAAGCCTTTTGCTTGGCTTAGAAATGCCAGGGGACAATAAGCATTTCAATCTAGAAAGAATGATTATGTGCTGTTTTGGAGACCTTCTTTGTTTACCCTTCCTTAGAAATAACACAGCATTGCTGAATTGAGGGAGTGTGTATTGGAATGGGCAGAGCACAGTTCTCAAGCTGGGGCTCAGCAGGATAGCAGTAGGACTGACCTGTGTCAGCACAGGCCTGTACTTGAGCTGTTCAAGYGGTGCCGCTCATACCTGGTTGCCCTGCTTTTGTAGCAGTTAATATTGCAAAAAAAAAAGTAGCATTTTAGATGCAAATATGGGAAGATGATTTTATTTTAAAACAAACCCATTTTCACTTGCACTAACACGTTCTTAACCCAAAACTCACAAGCACCAAGATGCATGTATCCAAGTGGCACCAGCCAGGACTTCTTGTAAGGACATGGTGGACTTTGTATTGCCCACTGGTTAGTCCATATTACATCGCCTGGGTTCTTCTTATCTTGGCAACCATGTGCTGTTTTTTGAATATAGCTTTTGTACCCTTCTGACACTGAGAGAGACTGATCTTTTGTGTCTCCATCCGGTCCCACTTCCATGAGTCATCAGGACTTTCTCAAAGGATGAGGAATTATAAATAAATTAAGGAATAATTTAGGTTGAAAGGGACCTCTGGAAGACATCTAGCCCAACCTTCCACTACAAGCAGTGCAAAGTTGGAGCAGGTTGCTCAGGGCCTTGTCCAACTGGGTTCCGAATATCTCAAAGGATGGAGAGTCCACAGCTTCTCAGGGCAACCTGTTGCAATAGCCAACCACCTTCATGGTAAAAATGTTTCTCCTAATACCTAACCAGTATTTCCTGTGTTGCAACTTGTATCCATTAGCCACATACCCATCTTGTCCTAGGACCATGTGCCTCTGAGAAGAGTCTGGCCTTGCTGTCTCTAATACCATCCTGTCAAGTAACCAGACAGCAGTAAGATCGCTCCTGAAGCTTCCTCTTCTGCAGGCTGAACAAATGTATTTCCTGCAGCCTCTCCTTGTACATCATGTGCTCCAGGCTCCTGACCATTCCCTGACCTCTCCCCTGAATTCGCTCCAATTGGTCACTGTCTTTCTTGTACTGGGAAACCCCAGACAAGACACAGTACTCCCAGCATGGCCTCAAAAATGCTGAATAGAGGGGGAGATCACKTCTACCACCCTGCTGGCTATCCTCTTGCTGATACAGCCCAGGATGTGTTTGGCCTTCTTTGCTACAAGGGCAGGCTGCTACCTCATGTTCAGGTTGTTGTCAGGCCCTTCCCTGCAAAGCTRCATCCTTTCAGTTGTCCCCCAGCCTGTCCTGTTGCATGGGTATATTCTGTTCCAGGTGCAAGACTTAGCATTTGTCTTTGTTCAACTTTAGAAGATACCCATAGCCCATTTTTCCAGTCTGCTGAAGTCCCTTTGGATAGCAGCCCTGCTATGGTCTGCAGATTTGAGAAGGTGAACTCATGCATTGTCCAGGTCATTAATAAATACACTAAACTGTACTGGCCTTAGTATTGATCCCTGAGGGATGCCACCAGTAACCAGTTGCAGTCCTTGGAACCTGACCATCCAGCGATTTTCCACTCACATTATGATCCATTTATCCAGTTCATATCTCACTCTTTGGGCTTCAAGCATACTGTGGGAGACAGTGTCACAGGTCTTGCTGAAGTCAAAGTATACAACATTCACTGCTTTTCWCTCATTGGCCAAACCAATCACATCATCAGAGAAGGCAATCAAGTTGTTCAGACACCATTTGCTCACAACTTATGTTGGCAAATCCATATTGGCTGTTCCAAATCAACTTCTTGTCTTTCATTTGGTTGGAAATGGCTTCCAGGAGGAATTGTTCCATAGCCCTCCCAGGGTTTGAGGTAAGGCTGACCAGCCTGTAGTTCCCTGAAGCCTGAAGATAGGTGTGATGTTTGCCTTTTCCAAATGGTCAGGAACTGCTCCTGATTGATTGCCATCAACTTTCAAAGATGACAGCAAGCTGCCTTGCAATGACATTGGCCAGCTCCTTCCACACCCTCAGGTGCATCCCATCTGGTCCTGCAGACTTAGGTATGTCCAGCTACTGAAGTGGTCCTTAACTATCTTCCTCTACTGCAGGTAGTGCTTTATAAATGCTACTTCTAGATTCAGGGACTTGGGAGGCCTGAGGGCAAAACTTACCAATGAAAAGCATTGAGTACCTTGGTCTTTTCCAAATCCTTGGTCACTAGGTCCCAAATTCCACTAGGCAGTGGGTTCACATTTCCCTTACACTTCCTTTTTTGCTGGTGATGTACTTACAGAAACTGYTCTTATCGACTTTCACATCCCTCACTAGTTGCAATTCCAGCTGAGCTTTGGCTTTCCTAAACATGCCTGCATGTTCAGGTAGTGTCTCTTGCATGTGTTCCAGATAACCTATCCCTGCTTCAACCTTTTTTGTGCTCCTTACTGTGTTTGCGCCTGATCAGAAGTTCCCTTTTCATCCACACTGGCCTTCAGCAATATTTGCTCAACTTTCTGCATGTTGGAATGGACTATTCTTGTGCTTTAAGGAGATTGACTTTGAAGATCAATGAGCTTTCCTGCTTTCCTTTGCCCTCCAGGGCAGTCTTCCATGGGTTTATGRTGAGAAGATCCCTGAACAAGCCAAAAGTTGCTTTCCTGAAGATCAGGGTTTGTAGTTCTGCTGCTTGTCCCACTCACTTCTCTGAGGGTTTTAAACTCCACAATCACATGGTCACTGCAACCAAAGCTGCCCTTCCCCTGACCTTCACATCCTCAACCAATTGTTCCTTGCATGTGAGTAACAGGTCCAGCAGCACATCTCAGATCACCTGCATTAAGAACACAGTCCAGAAATCTCCCAGAATGCTTTTGCCACTTCAGCAGATATTGAGGTGACTGAATTACCCCATGAGTATCAGGGCCTTTATGTTATGATGACTCTTCCCTGATGTACCTAATTAAAAGCTGTTCTCACTAGGTTAGCAAAGCTGTTTGCAGACACTCTTGCCCTGCTTTATCAGATGGATCCTGTTTCTGCTCAGCAGTTCTTGTTCCTCATCCTATGTTCGTAGAAGCCATAGCCCTCTCTGTAGCTTCAGCCAGGATTGATCCATTGGATGCACTGTCTCCAGCTGAGTCTTTTCCCATCAATGAAGGTCTGGGCCCCCACACGCTACATCCTTATCCCAGAGCACGCTGTCTTCTGTTTCCTTATCTGGCTCTCTTTTATCTCCAACCCTCCATCGTCTCTTCATGGCTTGATTCTGTAGTCTGTTCTTTGTTTTCCAATTCTGGGAGCCCTGAGAATCTGCATATGCTGGGATCTTGATGACCTGCTGATATAGGTGACGTCTGTATATCTTTTCTTATGCAATTTGTTCCTTCAAGTGCTTCCGCACCCACAGAGGCCCATTAATTCCCCATTCATACCAATCTTGATGTTTCTGTTGCAAATGTGTATATGTGCAGACCCAACCTGGTGTTCCTGCAGTTCTGTGGGCTGCACAAGCAATCTCAAGGATTCTAGCACAACTCTCCAGTGGATGTGCCCACATAGAAATCTGAGGTGGATAATGCCTATTATACTGTCTTTCCTGCCCTCTGTACTAGGAAGACCATACTCAGACCCTTCCCTAGCTCATGCGAGTTACTACTACTTAATCAAAGCATGGCAGTTTGTGGCATTTCTAGAAAGTGAGTGCCCATGTATTGGATGAACCTGGAAGATGCACTTCCTTCTCTTATTTAGAGATTTATCTTTCCATGGTCCAATAGCCTCTAGAGATATTGGCAGAATTTTCTCTCTGGGTAAGTAGGGAATTCTAATCCCCAAGCATGCTTGTTCTGTCTCAGCACAAAGCTGACACTCAACAAATCCAAAATAAGTATCTTGCAGCTTTGTCTTTGGGACTGTAGCATTTTTTAACATATTTTTGTATATATTATATAATTGCAGATTAGCTGAATGTTCATGAAGATATCTGAAAGCAAAATTTACCTTTTTTTTTTTTTTTGCTTGGCAGGAAAACAGAACTCAAGGCAATTTTTCCCAATTTAACCTTCTGGACAGTCTTCCTGAAAGTGATGCCAGAGCCCAGACAAAACCGTCAGAACTGGAAAGCACCAGCATCAGTGTCAAACTGCCTATGACAGCTTCAGGTAGAATATAACAGAGCATGCTAAAAAGACTGGGGTGACAGGCTGCCTGCACAGATAGGCAGTGTATGCAGTCGGGATACTCAGTGACCASAGGTCCCATGCTAAATGGTCACTGAAATCTTTAACAAACAATTTGGAGGAAAGGAATATGGATGGGCTCGGTGATTTCTAAAAATCCTACTTGGGGATGTATGCAATAGGAGAATGTGAATAGACTAACACAAATATATAAACGAGAGAGGTATGCATTATACAAAAGAATGTATATTTGTCTAAGACTTGTGACAGGTCATGTAGGTGACAGCAATATTCTATTACAGTGATAAAACATTTTTCCCACTTGCTTGTAGCTGTGTCACATTTTATCTATGATGTGGGCTAAATTGCATTTTGGGAGTTCTCAGATCTAGAAAGTTTCTGGCAGAGTTAATCTATTTTTAGAAGGAGTCTAGGAAAAAAAAAAAGTAGTGGCCTTTTGCTTTGAAATGTTTTAGCATCCCTGCATTAGTGGATGAAGATCTGCCACTGTTTATCAAAACACCCACATGCATGCCTAGAGAACATGTTGATTTGTAATGCTACTGTCTGATTATTTATCTAGATTTAAATGATGTAAGTGGAGGTGTTAGGGTAGCTGAAATGTTTCTATGCAGGAAGAATCTGAACTAGGAGAACAGCAGATTTGGGCCCCATTTAATTCCTAACCTCATGCATTTGAACTTGACATTTTCTATCAGAAAAACAAGTACTTGAAAGCTTTGGTTAACTAAAGCTTACTGCCATTTTATAAATATGACAATCAAATCAATAAAAGCATACAATTTTTTTAAGCAAGCTATGAAGCTTGCTGAAACAGATAGACAACAGATGGGATTTTCAAATACATCTAGGTACATAACTTTGCTCAGAATCAAATAATTTTTACCTAAGYTCTCTTAAAAGTCTTGCTGATAGATGATTAATGCTTTGTTGAACATAATACTGTAAGTCAGAAAAAGAAACATAAATTTGTGCAAAATGTCAGCATTGTAGAATCATAGAAATGTTGGTTGGAAGGCACTTCTAACAGTCAGCTCCTCAGCCTCCTGCTCGAAGTGGCATGCTCTACTGTAAAACGTTCCATTGTAAAAGCAATTTGCCATCAGGTTTCTGATATTTTATTGATGTTTGGTTTTATATTCTTTTTTTCTGATTTAGAAGCCTTGAAAAATTTTAGAAACCAGTTAACAGTCTATGAGCAAAAAGAAATTTTCAATTATACAGAGCTATGGTTTCTTGGGCTGGAAGCTAAAAAGATTGAAGGTTTGCCTGAAACCCAGAATAATAATTGTTACGATGATGAGCATGGTTCCTACTTAAAGGTAAGCGGAAAAATTATGGTATTCATTTTCAGCTCAGTAAGTTTGTAGTGACTGTCTGCCAACTTTTAAGTGATCTATGTGAGATAAATGTTGTTCCTAGAAGATAAATATTCACATAGTGAAAACATCAGTACCAATCACTTTAAAGCTCAGAAGAGAATCCTAAAGAGAGACCCACTTTGCATCTCATTCAGGACTGATGCAAGGTAGGTGGATTAATGAAGCATGCACTTGTTATTTTCTCTGTCACCCTTGTTTAATGTAGACTTCACTTGCTACCAGTCCAGCGTCTTTCATAGACAGTAAACCCACACACACATGAACTACTTTAAAGCCTGATCTTTGTTGTACTATCTGAATCTGAACTATTTGTTTTCTTTTGAAGGTTTTACATGACCATATTGCGTACCGATATGAAGTGTTGGAGGTGATTGGGAAAGGGTCATTTGGGCAGGTGGCTAAATGCTTGGATCATAAAACCAATGAATTAGTGGCATTGAAAATAATAAGGAATAAGAAAAGGTGAGACATCTATTGACTTTAAATTAGTACAATCAGCTCTTTGTTATATAGGCAGTGACAATCTGGGATAATGTGAACAAAACAAAATCAAACCCCCTATACATCAGGCTTTCATTAAACAGAGTGAGAACAGAGTGAAGAAAGGTGATGTCAGGGACTCAGAATTGGCCTGGACCCAGTGGAGACCCAGTCTATGAAAGCAGGCACAGTTTTCCAGACTTACAAGGAGGTCTCTGTATCTGTGACACAGTTAATACACAGCACAGGTAACCAGCCCTGCATGACTGAGAGCTGAGAGCCTACATTACCCCTCAAGACTCCAAAACCATAGGAATATGCTGGGAGGCTCCAGTTGCTCATTTTAACATGAAAAATTCTACACTATGGTCCTAAGCAACCTCTTCTTGTTATGTGACTGCTTACAAATTTTTAGTTGAGTTTAGCTTGAACCAGAGTCAGTGAAGCAGATGAGACTGATGCTGTTAACTCCAGCAACAGAGTTTTAGCTGTTCAGTTTTTCCCCCTCAGTGAACACTAAATGTAAAGATGCTCTTCAAAACTGACTGTCTTACAGTGGTAGGTGTGAAATATGGCCCCGTTCAAGTAAATGGAAGCATTCCCATGGATTTTGAAAGCACTAGGATTTTACACTGGATGCTCATTTGAGACTGTTTTCTATCYAAATATTTTTTTCAGACAAGTCAAAATAACTACTCTTAAATGCTATATAAGGCCAGTATACCTAGACTAAGCAACAATCATAATGAATCCGAGTTACAGTAGTGAACAGGGGTGAATGGTGAATTTTTAATCATTACCCCACATGTTGAGTTTACAGTAAGATTGTGGTGTTTGTAACATTTGTATTGCTACAAAAGCTAGATTGAGTTACTGTTACCATTCCCATGTCCTGTGATGTTTCAGATTTCACAGCCAGGCTTTGGTAGAAGTGAAGATCCTCGATGCTCTCCTGAAGAAGGACAAAGATGATACTCACAATATCATCCACATGAAGGAATACTTCTACTTTCGCAATCACTTCTGTATTTCCTTTGAACTCCTGGGGTAAAGTACAATCGCAATCACTTCTGTATCTCCTTTACACAAATCTTAAGGAACATTGTAGATCTTGTGCCTTACAAGCTTTAATTTTTATGCCTTCTTTGGAAGAATTTGCTTCTCTTGATGTTACAAGAAAGGAATACTGTTTAAATACAGACTGCATAACTGAGTCTTTGGTCACCAAAGATGAACTGAAAAAGGCCCCATTCAGACTTCACACAGACAATGACATGATCCATCCCTTATTTTCTGTGCTGTGTGTTGAAGTCTTCTTCCCTGAAAGACCTAAGGGGAAAAGAGTAAAACAATGAATTCATGAMTGGTAAACTTTAGGGTATATAAATATGAATAATATTAAATAATTAAAAAGTATAGCTGTCTCTTGCTTTCTATGAATGTATGCTGCAGGACACACCTTAGGAGGAATTTTGGAGAAATTTTAGGGAAGTCAGAGCATTTTATTCACCAGCCTCCTTGTAATTAGGGCATCAGACTGGAATTACAGAGGTTATCCATGGTTCCTCATCCCTTAAAATAAAGCCCCCATTGCTGCACGTGTTATAGCCCTTGCTGAAGATTCATCATCATATGGAAGGCTTGATCTCAAACAGACCTAAACGAATTGTGTTGCTGCATGTGAGTCTGTCACTCAGACACACAGGCATAAAAGTTGACTCCTCTCCAGGGAAGACACAGACTAGGTTTTTCAGAAAGCTGCTATGGAAACTTGTAGGAAAACATTCATGGGATAGCCACTATGTTCAGCTCTTTACAGAAGAGTTGAAGACTGGTTGTCATATAAAAATATTTGTCTGGTGAAATTTTCATTGCTTCTAAAATATAGTGAAAACCCCTTAATTTGTGAACTTCCTTCTCCATCAAGTCCTGGTAGCTTCATTTACTTCTGAAGGAATGGGCCTTGCCTGACACCAGTGGACGCACAAGCAGGGAAGGCAGAAATCTACAGTTGTTTATGTCATTGCAGATGCATGGGGTCCTGCTGAGGACACCTCTTGAGATCATATTGCTGAGGACACGCTTGTGCATCCTTTCAATAGCCACCATCCCTGTGGCCATTTCCTCCTCTGAAGAATGACCACACATTAAGCACTCGGTACTTGTCAGGGCGCAGCCCAGGCTGGGGGCTCCCTGGGGCTCTGGCACCGGGAGCTATGGGGGCTCCCTCAAGCCCATCAGGGCAGGGCCTGGCAGCCAGGAGTAGGGCAGCTGGGGGGGCACCGGGGCAGCCCCAGCCCTGGGCATCAGGCACCTCCCTGGGGACAGGGACAAGCTGAGGCTGGGCCAGGACATAGGCCCGTGGGTGGGCCCGGCTTGGCAGGGCCCATAGCAGGGCTGTGGGGAGCTGGAGACCGGCCCTGCTGTGGTGTCACTGGGGCAGGGGCTGATGGCCCCGGGGGGATGACATGGGGTCCTGGGCKGTGGGCAGGTGGGGGGAACCCCAGGCTACTGGGCAGGGCAATCGGGGCTGGTGGTGCCCTCGGGGTCTCAGGGCGGTGTTCACATGTTGCCAGCCACACTTGGCAGAAGTTAGCAACATCATTTAATGCCCTACTGGTAGGAGCTAAGATATGGTGGTGACAGGAGGGATATAAAAACCTAACGAGACCTGAATTTATGGGGGTATTTATCTAGAAAGATTTACTGCTGATTAAAGACTCTTTAGACAAAAAGGTTTTACACAAGGTGCCAAAGCAAAGACAAATGAGAGCGAAAGGAGACTGAAGCAAATTTATTTCTTTCAGTTCCCGAATGATAGTTGTTCTTGGTGAAAATCAACACAGCTGTATAACATAGCACTGAGTTTAGTAGGCAAGCGAGTCCACTGACATTATGTCGTCTTTAGATCTGGAGGCTCAGGGAGATGTTTGTGCATATTACATGCAAAACAGCATTCTCAAGGACAAAAATAGCTAAGGAAGTCATTTTCTTCTGCCTGAGTCCTCCCTCATGTACGAAGACAGGCTAAATACTCTCTTAATGCACTGTAAACTAATCATGCCTTTAAAAATAAGTTCCCTAATCTCTTTTCTGCTTTCTGTCTTCTTCTTCTTCCACCCCCACAACCCCCACAGAATAAATTTGTATGAGTTGATCAAAAAGAACAATTTCCAAGGTTTCAGTTTGTCTTTAATTCGACACTTCACTCAGTGTGTGCTGAGATGTTTACAAGTGCTCTACCAGGAAAGAATCATTCACTGTGATCTGAAGCCTGTAAGTACAGTCATTTCATAACCTGTTATTCTGTACAGAATAAATTAGCTTCATCCTATTTCTTATTGATCGAGAGGAACTCTCAGAAGAATCCTTAAAAGCCAGCAGGGTATTTGTACAGAAGCTATAGTTTATTTCAGACTGTATTAGTTCTAGAGTCGAGTCATTCTTTCCATTGATTCGGTTCATTCACTGCAGTATTATATGTGTTTTTTCTGGTTGCCAAAATGTATGCAAATATTAATCAAATTCAGGTAATTACTTTTTGCTTAGAGAAAGAAAAAAGGACTTGTGAAATAATTAAGTATTTCAATATGAGGGACATTATAATGCAAGGAGATATTCRCAAGGCAGACCGTTTCAGGTTATCTTATTAAGTCTATTTAATTTCAGATGCATAGCTATAAAATTAAGTAGCATAGTAAATGACAAAGCAATTCTATAGTACAGTATTTAGGGTGCTCACCTGTTTCTGAAGGAAAATCTGTGATCCAATTCCTGCTGCTATATCTGCTAAGCATTTATGCTAGGTGAAACATTTCCATTCTCCTTAAGCCCCAATCTTAATTTTTTTGCAATTTTCTGAGATTTTTCTAAAGTATTTTAATTCTATTTTCATTTCAGGTGAACGTTTCTCTTGATTTCTTTTTCAAAACTGCAAATGAACCAATAAATAAATAAATAAATAAATAAATCAGCTCTCAAGTAAAAATGCTAAAGATGAAATTCTGTTCTCATTTTGCTTAATGTATCTTGACTCAGAAGTCTGAAGAGTCACATACTGTGTGTACCCATTGTCTTGCCAACATCTTTACCGACCAATTTGCAGTGAGAACTGAGGCTTGCAAGATAACCAAAATATTTTAATCAGAAACAATTAGCCCAACGGGAAATCTGTTTCCAGGCAGCCACTGACAAGGAATGAGGTTGGCAAGATCAATGAGTGTAGTCTGTATTTAAATAGAGTAACATATTAGTGAACATTTAGTGAGTTAACTGAAAGAGAATTTTGTTCTCATTCTACAATTGTGCAGTTTCATTAATTTAATTTATGTTGCCTGAAACTCGTATCTGTTATTCCATCTGCCTCCTATGATATTTCTCAACATAAGGTGGAGCATGGAGTTTCTCTGGACTTCACGCTAGGTAATCACTGTCCCCAGAACCTAGTTTTGCAGTTAATCAGCTCCCTTGCATTGTGAGAGATTCGGTATTAGAGACAGAGTCCTACCATGAGCATGAAGGGATAGCTAGCTGCAGAGAGAGGATGCTTCTTCCTCTAACAGAACCAAGAGCACCTGGGTAGTGGAAGTCAGTCCTTGCCTTGACTTTCATCAGTAGCAGCTTCTCCCTCCTGTCACGCACAGTATTTCCTTATGAGTCCACTAATTATCCAAGAAACTACTTTGTCATTATTTGGCATCAACCTGGGAACTGCTCAGTCCTTCAAAGCTTTGACATATAATCACTTTAAAACTGGTTGATAAAGGTAGCCATCTCTCTGATGGGAAGTGGAGAAGACTGTATGATCAGAAAGGAAATCAAAAGAAATCCTTGATTTAGATAGATTTTTAATAAGGATAAAATTGAACTCTGCAGAAGAGAGCTAATAGGCTATGTTTACGCATAAGTGCAAATATTCCTCAGCTACCTGTTTAAGAATCACTTCTCAGGCTGGAATTGTAGGCACACAGAGCTGTACCCATCTGCACCCAGCTAATAATCCATAGGACCCTACCATTTCCATTCATCACTACCTTGGGATCTCTGCATCACACTGTTGTGAGGTGGAGAGAGGTAGGCTTATAGAGAGTCTGGAGAAGGCTGAAAGCAATCGAGGGAAGAATTGTGAAGTACGACTCATCCATGGGGCAGGGGCTTTCTGTGGTTACAAAAACAATGGTTCTGGTTAATTTAGCACAGCATGCAACCAGATGCAGTTTGCCTTTTACTAGATTAACAACAATGAGTTTTGGGGAGCTCACTCTACTCACGTCAAGCATTCTCACTGGCTGGTGCCTTGATAGCACCACACGCTACACAGTGCAGTGGYTTGGATTGCACGTGTGGGACTAGTGTCCCTGTCTAGCTAACCTTCAAACTGGGTACCTTTACAGATCTCCCCTCTGCTTTGGTTAATTCCACATTACTGGATGCCTACTCATGTTAGCAAATGCATTCCCAAGAAAGTTGTAGTTTGAAGTTTTTATTATGCAGATAAGTGTAAACCCAATGTGTTATGCATGGCTTATTTTCCAAAGTGTTCGCTAACCTAAGGTGGTGTTAAAACCCTTTTTTTCCTGTGATTTTTTTTCTCTTTAGGAGAACATATTATTGTACCACAAAGGCCAAGGTTCAGTTAAAGTTATTGATTTTGGATCAAGCTGCTATGAACACCAAAGAGGTTTGCAGAAAAGTCAAGTTGATGTAATTTTCTTAATAAGCTTTCTTAATTTTAAATAATGTGGAAAAATTATTTCTTTGACTGAGCTAATATAGTGACCTATGCCCCTAATTARAATCTGATGAACTGTTCAGCCACTGGTGGTGGAACAAATACTAGTAGTAGACAAGTAAGCTGTTACCATGTTTTTTCTTTGTCCCAAGCCTGATCAGCTCCTCTACTCCTGTTGAAATCAGAATTGCATTTGCAAGAGGCATTAGCTGAAATAGGCCTATGAGGATAATCCCAATACTTCGCTTAACAAAGAGTTTACCAGGTCCAGAGAGGCTTTCTCAGTGGGATGGTTAAATTATAATTGGTACTTTTTGGATGAATACAATGGGGGGAATGGGAACTATGCTTTTAGTTTAAAAAGTCTAAATTCAGTTGTTTTTTTTTTTTTTTCTATCAAGGATTTAAGTAGAATGTGCAGGAGATAACAAGAACAAAATTTGTAAAGGAGAAATGAATGTATAAAAACTCACCTAATGATAAATCTTAACATTAATAGACATATTGTAAAGCAAGAATGATATCACCATCAGGAATGCAAATATCATCTGTTAAAAAAAACCAACCCAAACACAACAACAAAAAACAAAACCCAAGAAAGGAATCTGCACTGCATTTAGAACTTAGAAAAACAAAACTAGTCTTAAATGGCTCAAATTTTTCCTATGAAAGATTGATATTTAAGCTGAGCCAAACCTGTTCATCTATATTTTGGGATTCAGCCCATTAGATTTACATCCCGTTTTTTATAGGAGTGGGTAATCATGTTAGGTTTGCCCATGTTTGAGTAGAATGTAATCTGAGATGCAGCCTGAAATATTTGTGGAGAGTAACAAACTGAAACACAAAACAAGTGAAAGGAAAGATGGAGCATGACTGAGGAGACTCTGTCAGCTGAAACAAGAATTGGTACAACCCTCAAAGTGGTACAGGATTAGAGAGCAGAAAACAAAAAGTCAGCTTTTTTTTTGTGACAAGAATGACAAAAAGCAGACAACAATTATACAGTTGGTCAAATGCACAAGGGCACTGATTGCTATCTTCTAACTGTACAGATTTGGTGAAATCACATATTGTGCAGAACTTACTTTTCAGGGTGCTTTCCTTCCAGAAAGATGTTGAATATGTGGGGATGCAAAGAAGTGCAGAAATATAAACAAAAAGTGACCATCAGAGAGATAGGAATAAGAATATAACAGAGCTTGCATGCTGTAATCGTGTTCAGTTGTCTGAATGACAAGAAGTAAAAGAATTAGCCTACTCATTATGATGAGTCCAAATCTTGGAATGAGATCTTTTGACGTCTGTTGTGGGGCTATAATGCATTAATGGGGAAATCAGAAGGCAGTAGGAGATGTTCCATAGGTGTTAGTGAAACCAGTATTCCTCAGTACAAGCCTGTGATAATGAAGAACTGTTGATTGATGCAAGGGGAAGACCTCCAAATAGGAAAATGAACATGGAGTAAGCTGAATCACAGCATTAGTAGAATAATTTCTTTCAGTAAAACTTGCTGAAGAACAATTTCCAAATAGAATAGTGGAAAGCATATCATCCGTTGATTTTAGGATGGAATTAGAAAAGGTTTTCAGAGCCTATGTGAGCAATCCCGTAATGGCAGCTAATGGATAGAGTAGATATATGATGCCTGAACATGTATTTCACTTTTCTGTGGAATCTGGAATCCACATTTCTGTCCCATTTATGATATTTTGCTTCTTGTCTAATTTTCTGTTTTGATATAGTGTACACCTATGTTCAGAGTCGGTTTTATCGCTCGCCTGAAGTGATTCTTGGTCATCCTTATGCTATGGCTGTTGATATGTGGAGCTTAGGCTGTATCATGGCTGAGCTTTACACAGGCTACCCTCTGTTTCCAGGGGAAAATGAAGTTGACCAACTTGCCTGCATCATGGAGGTAACTTTTGGGATTGTCTTTTGAATTGCCTGCTCATTTGATAAACTACACTGCCAGCAACAAAGAGAAATGTCAAGAGATGATGAAATATATTTGTCTATGGGCTGGCCTTTTAGAGGGAGGTTTATTACAGCCAAAGGGCTCTTTGAAAGGATGGGCTCTAATGCAAAACTGTTATTTCCATTTCATGTGTCAAACACTGCTTTGTATGCTCACTGTCTTGCTTCTGAAGGAAACATATTATAATCTGGTCAGAATTTGTACGGACAAGTTAGACCAGAAGAAGCATATCTAAGGGGAAGGAAAAGCAATCCAATTATAACAGGATCATCTTCTCTTAGAAATCAAATATGTGTTGGTTGAATTGGATCTCCTTAGTCCAAACTCCCGCTGAGAGAGAGATTTTTGCTAGCATTTGATTAGTCAGCTGTGTCTTTGTCTAGCAAATCTTGAAAACCTCAAAGGCTTGAGTAGAAACTCTCTGGGTGACCTGCTCAGTTGCTGCTCTACTCTCCTGGTGAAAAAGTTTTTCCTAATAGACACCCTGAGCTTCTCAAGCCAGAATTTGTGGATGTTGCCCCTTCTTCTACTGTCTGCCCCTACCAACAAGTTTGGTTCTGTCATCTTTGTAACTGTTTTTCAAAGAGTTGTTCTCCTACCTCAGATCACCTACCCAGTGCAAATGTTAGAACTGGTGCAAAACTGACCCATGAAAGCAAGTTACTTAGTTACTCCATACCAATCACTAAACTGCAACCTGATGTTGAACTCAGCCTCAAGTTCTGATCCTTCTAGTGCCATGTTAGTTTGTACAAGACTTTTCAAAGACAGCATCTCTCCATGTGGCCTCCTACATGTGTCATTAATAGAGATGCTTGTTCTTAGAGTCTTCTGTGGTAGTGAAGATCCCAGTGTCATCCCTTATAGGATCACATTTTCTATGTAAGAAATCTCTAAGGAATCCCTTAATTCCTTCCACAATAAATGGCACAAGGGAAAATGGTTTGTAGACATTTCACAGTAAACTGTTACATTCAGCTTCTTTTCATGTGGAGGAGGGTGAAATACCTCATCTCTCCTGACAGTTGTTATGTTTGTGAAATGAAGAGTAACTCCATGAATTCATTTTCTATATTGAAGGTATTGGGTCTTCCACCAGCTGATTTTATCCAGGCTGCATCAAGAAAGCGAACGTTCTTTGGTAACTGCTTCTGATTGTTTGTCCTTGCGTGATTCCTCCCTGCTAGTTAATCACTAGTTAATATCACTGGTAGAGAGTAGGGTCAGAGAACCTTAGCTGCTGCTTAGCTGACAAAACTTCTTTCAGGAAGAGGTATTCAGGTGAAGCAAAAGGGTGATGTGAGGCCTACAAATGAACCTGTTACTGTGCTCTTCATGTCTTATGGGCCTCTCATTGCCAAGGTGATAGGAAGGATTGGGAAATCCATTCCACTGTTACTCCTTAAAAATATTATTGCTAAAAGGAACACAGTGGGCTTTGAGATTAAGTTCATGCCTCTGGGTATAATTTGGCTTTGAAAATTACACAAAATGAACAAAAAACCACAGTGTAGGATGCAGTCTCTGGGATGTAACCAATATTGTTTGCCACAATGCTGGCAGACTATCAATCCAACAGGGCAAAACCAGAATTAGTGGGATGTGTATGGGTACTGTTTTTGCAACTCTCTTAAAGATCTGGCAAGGACTTTTAACGTAATTTTTTGAGCATGTCTTTTTTTAAGATTCCAAAGGTTTTCCTAAATCCATAACTAACAGCAAAGGAAAAAAGAGATGCCCAGACTCCAAGGATCTAAGCACAGTGCTGAAAACCCATGATGCTGGTTTCTTGGACTTTCTGAAAGGATGTCTAATGTGAGTTCATAGTTTTGACTTACATGCAGCAGGCTAGTTTTGACTTTGCTTTCATTCTCTTGTGCCTTTAAAATCTTTGTATCTGTTGGGGTTTTTTGGTGGGGTGTGTTTTTTTGGTTGGTTGKTTTTTTTTTTTTTTTTCCTCACGGTAGCATTTGGATAACTATTATTATTCAGAGCTTATTGCAGGGAGAAGTGCACAAAAAGACTGTCTGGGATTAGTCCAAGGTACAAAAGAAAGCTGACATCATCATATCTAAAAGCAGATCTTCATCTTCTGATGCTGGAGACTAAACTCTAAAAGCAATGTTTTTTACCCATTGAGGCCTTTGTATTAAATTCTTTCTGTTTTATCTGAGGTAAAGGTTAATTCAGATAACATAGGTAATGGTAATGCACTGTCCCAAGGCAGTGTATATCTGGAGACTAAAGTTTGGTTTGGTACTTAAACTTAACTCCCACTCCAGTGGGAAGAAAATCTTCCAGTTTCCTCCAGCAGGAGTTATATTTGGAKCTGACTTAGCTGGCATGAATGGCTTGACTATATTTTCTGTGCTAGGCCTTGGAAATGGCAATCAGGTGATACACTGTGGTATATGTACAAAAGCAGTTCTGCTTCTTTGAATATCTGCTCACAAAGATCTTGCTCTCTGCGTGCGTGTTCCCTTGGGTGAGATTATACTCTTTAGTTCCACTACACCATATGCCTCCTCCTTAGCAGAGGATAAAAAGGCAAAGTGCATTCAGCCATGTCTCCACCCCAGAATCAACGGTATTGTTTGCTGCTTCTTCTTGACTGTGGTGGTTAGTATGGAGAATTACTTTGCACTGTTACCAGAGTGTTACCTTGTAGTTTGCATGCTGATTTAAGCCCTTTTTCTTCTTATCATAGTTATACTCATTTTTCACTGACAGCAGTCACGTTGCACATTTCAAGAATTATTTGATAGACTGTATTTTTCCATTCTCTTGACTGGAATAGATTTTTGTAGATCGCTGGAGCTGAGAATGCGAGAAGAGTCTAATATGTCTCAGATCCTGTCATTTCTCAGATAAACTGTTGACTTTACTCCAGTCAAGGATTTTGCTACTGAATACCTAGTATGACAAGTRGTCCACAGCTGTTTTCTTAAAGGAAATTGATGATTCACACATTTTAGTTAATTGCTAAATGCAAATAACATGTAATTGTTAACAGTCTTCACACAAGGTAGAAATCCCACAGATTCTCTATGCCAGAACATCACAGAATTATCACAGAATAATTTAGGTTGGAAGGGACCTCTGGAAGTCATCTAGCCCACTCTCCCACTCAAAGCAGAGCAAACTTGGAGCAGGTTGCCCAGGACCTTGTCCGGTCGGGTTCTGAGTATCTCYAAAGAGGGAGATCCACAGCCTCTCAGGGCAACCTGTTCCAATAGCGAACCACACTGACAGTGAGAGAGTCAGTGGCAAACTGTCCATGTGTTTGTGTGGGGAAGTGAGATGTGATTTAGTGTCACCTGTCATCTATCATCACAAGGTAAATGGGACTTTTTAATAAATGAATAATAATATAATATAATAATGTGGGAGAAGCAAAACTATTTCATGGCTCAAACATGATCATGTGTCTTTTCCAAGGCAGTCAGGTTACTAAGCATTTTACAGGGTGGGACTCCATGGACCCTGCTGATATGAGGTGTCATTTTACTAATAGGTCTTTTTGCTTGGGAGATGGTTACTAATGAGGTTTTACTCATCCATCAAAATAAAAGACTGAGTATGCAGGAACAAACTTTTGTCTGGTTGCCTTAAATACTGACCTCTTGCATACGTGCAGTAAGGCTTTCGGGGTGAGCTTGGATCCTAATTTGTACTGTGTAACGGCAGCAGAAGCTGGTCCCATACCTTTTCCAGTGTTACCTGTATCTTATGCAAGGCTAATATTTTGTGTCTTCTTTAGCACTGACTGTAAGTTTCTTTCTAGCAGTTCAGTAGTACTTTGCTAAAGAAATCCATGCTAACTTGTGGCTTGTGATTACATGAAAAAAAAAAATGATCCCTCTCTGTTTCACAAGAAGGTTGCTTTTAATGTTCTCTGATTTTGGTTTGCTGGCTGAATCAGAACATTTAGGAAATAATTTCAGTGAAGCAAAAAAACCTGTAAACAAGTCGTTTCAAGTCACACAGAAAAAACTGTTATATGTTGGGATTGTTTAAAGTGCCTTTGACATGGTCCCCCACAACACCCTTCTCTCTAAACTGGAGAGGTATGGATTTGACGGATGGACTGGTGAGGAATTGGTTAGATGGTCACATCCAGAGGGTAGTGGTCAATGGCTCAATGTCCGGATGGAGGTCGGTGACGAGTGGTGTCCCGCAGGGGTCTGTACTGGGACCAGTACTGTTTAATATCTTCATCAATGATATAGACAGTGGGATCGAGTGCACCCTTCAGCACGTTTGCAGATGACACCAAGCTGAGTGGTGCGGTCGACACGCCTGAGGGACAGGATGCCATCGAGAGGGACTTGGACAAGCTTGAGAAGTGGGCCCGTGTGAACCTCATGAGGTTCAACAAGGCCAAGTGCAAGGTCCTGCCCCTGGGTCGGGGCAACCCCCAGTATCAATACAGGCTAGGGCATGAAGGGACTGAGTGCAGCCCTGCCGAGAAGGACTTGGGGGTACTGGTGGATGAAAAGCTGGACATGAGCCGGCAATGTGCRCTCRCAGCCCAGAAGGCCAACHGTATCCTGGGCTGCATCMAAAGAAGCGTGGCCAGCAGGTCGAGGRAGGTGATTCTGCCCCTCTACTCTGCTCTGGTGAGACCCCACCTGGAGTACTGCGTCCAGCTCTGGAGCCCTCAGCACAAGAAAGACATGGACCTGTTGGAGTGGGTCCAGAGGAGGGYCACRAAAATGATCAGGGGGATGGAACRCCTCTCCTATGAAGAMAGGCTGRGAGAGTTGGGGTTGTTCAGCGTGGAGAAGAGAAGGCTTTGAGGAGACCTTATTGCAGCCTTTCAGTACTTAAAGGGGGCTTATAAGAAAGATGGGGACAGACTTTTTAGCAGGCCCTGTTGTGTCAGGACAAGGGGTAATAGTTTTAGACTAAAAGAGGGTAGATTTAGACTAGATATAAGGAAGAAATTTTTTACGCTGAGGGTGGTGAAACACTGGAAGAGGTTTCCCAGAGAGGTGGTAGATGCCCCATCCCTGGAAACATTCAAGGTCAGGTTGGACGGGGCTCTGAGCAACCTGATCTAGTTGAAGATGTCCCTGCTCCTTGCAGGGGGGTTGGACTAGATGACCTTTAAAGGCACCTTCCAACCCAAACTATTCTATGATTCTATAAATTTTCAAAGGAATGAAGTAAGGTTTGAAATGAAAACTCTTTTTGAGACAAAAAAAATTTAACTATTTTGTCTTTTTCAGTTGCCAATCTGTGTCTGTCCAAAGCAGCTGGATACATTTGCCATGTCTTCACAAATATTTTTGTTCAACTTGTATACATGTTTTGTGGATGAAAACATCAGACCAAAAAAAAATTCACTCAGCTCTTGTGATGACAAGAATATCTTTTTTTCCTACATTATTTCTGTACAGTTCTGGACAGCACTGAGATTAGACAAAACAGAATGAAATAGTCTGCAACTCATGTAGAGATTAGTAACAGAAATATTAGGATTGATATGAATGCAGTATGAATGGAAATGTATGTGTGTTTAAGCACTGGAAGAAACAGCAGAACAGGGCTTGAAAGAATGGTGTGTATTTGTAACAAAGGACAGTGCTCCCACCTGTAAAAGTGGGGAGCGTGTTGTCTGTGTCACAGCCAGGAAGCCTGCACTCTGGTGAGACACAGCACAGGTGACTAGCAGTGAAAAATCTCAAAGCTCACAGTAATTGCATGGCAAGGTTGCAGAATATCACATACGCTGTTAATTTTCCTGTTAGCCCAAAAGGGAAACAAACATATATTCCAAAATACAAGGAAAAACAGACCATGAATAGCTACCTTGCCTAACATTTATGGAGACTGAAGTCAGCAAGGTTCTGATGTGAAGAACCATGCCCAAACAGCAGGTGACTCCTAAAGGATATAAAAGATCTGTCTAAAGACTAGTACATCATCACCACTTAAGAAGAACCCCAGAGATGTGATGAGGACTCAGTAGCTGACAACCCTTGTCCTCTGTGTGACAGACAAGTGGTCTTGGCCAGAACACTTGTGAGTATGTGGGTGTGAGAACTGAGTGAATGAAACCTGTGAGAGGATAAAGTCAATGTAGAGGTTTTGCAAAAAAAACCACCTTTCATTGCCATAATAAGATCTCACATGAGTTTTGTTACGCTAAGTCTCTACAGTAGGTTCAGGTGCAGTTAAATTAGGGAAGACATATCTTTTAATGAATTACCCTATGTCTCATTTGTGTTCCCTTTCTTGGAGCTTGCATTGACAGAATGTGAAAACCTTGAAACAAATATTCAGTAGGGTCCCTACCCTAATAACACCGTGAACTGCATATTAAAAATGGTTTGATGCTGCAGAGGGTTTGATCAGCAAAGCACACAGTGCTGAAGTAAATAAAAAGTTTAGAAGGATGGAGAAGGTCACATAAGATTTTTCCTTGTTTTCAGCTAAAAATTTTTTGTTTCAAAAAATGTCGTCATGACATGACTTTCAGAAGACACTGCTGAATCCTTTGGCTTAAACTGACTTTCAGTTAGAGCTACTGTTAAATAACTATTTGTCTACCATGGATTTAAGGTGGGAACCTGCCCTGCGCATGACTCCCGATGAAGCAATGAAGCATGCATGGATCCAGGAACCAAAAATATACAGAGCAAAACAGAAAACACAGACTTCAAGGAAGCTGAGTGATGGCTACTTCTCTACACCAGACAAGAAAAAAGAGAATATTCGTAAGCATGTGTTACCTGGAGAACTAAGTGCATTTATATTAGTGTTTGGTATTTCTTTATATTTAATATCATCTGTCTGAAGTAAGGTGAGGTGATAGTACACAGTGTGCAGATAATGGATGATCACTGGAATGCGGTGGATAGAGCCACTATTTCTCACTTCTGTAGAAATCCATTACTTATGTTTTATAGCGGCTGCCAGCAAGAAGACTGGCAGTATTAAAGATTCACATAGAAAGATCTTTTCCCTACTGACAGCAAAATAGTTATGGTATCTGACACCACACCATAGTACACTTCACTTTCAGAGAAAAAGGATGCATCAAAGGTGGTTGTAAGATCCCAGAGAAAATTTTCAACTGATTTTTTATGGATTTGTGGCAATTGTGTTTATCTGCTGCTAAGAGTCTGCAGTCTTACCCTATCATTTTATTTATTTATTATTACAGAAAATATCTGGAAAGATACGGCTGACAAAGAGAAAAGTGAACTGGCTGAAAGACTGACTCCCACTGTGCCCTTCACAGGCACAACAGAAAATGATGTGCAGAACACAAGGAAACATGTTATTCCAGAGAAACATTTGGAGAACCAAATGGAAAAGCCTATGAAAAATGATCAAGCAGAACACAGTGGTGAAATAGCTCTTCCAAAAAATTCCCTTTTTTTCCCACCAATTAAGTAATACACAGCACAAGCAATGATTGGTTCAGTTGCATACCTGGTATATTTTGTAGGTATTATTTGTACTCAGGAATATAAACTGTATCTGTCTGTACATGCTGTGCACATTGTAAGTGTATTTAATGTTCACTTTACCCTGAAATAGTCCAGGCAACCAAAACAGAATTTGAAAACCATTCCTTTTCCTCATCTACATCCTTGTTGTTATCAGAGATCCTTCACAACCAGCAGCAATAAAATGGAGACTGTAGAGGTGGAGAGTGGCTTATTCTTGATGTTATAATAGACTTTTGAATTTGAGATTTTCCTGGAGCTAAAAGAACAAAAGCATTGATTAAAGAATTGGAATCCTTTCACTTACATCAGCGCAAATCAGGAATAATTCATGGATAGAGTTACTGGATTTACGTCTGTATAAAAAATATGAGAAATCAAACCCAGCACCTTCACTTTCCCCCTTCTCTATCTCCCACTTCTTTATAGTGAAGCACTAGATGGAAGCCATTGTCACACCTTCTCAGCACATTTAGAAATGTAAATTATGTTCTTTAGCTCTTTAACAGCAACAAAGAAGAGTGGTGTTCTGGGCCCACTTCTGCAGAGACTCCACTCAGTATTCATATCAACAGGAAAGATGGATTAAAACAAGCTGTTTTGATTCACGGAAATTGTCCTCCACAGAAAGTTTAACTTAATACTCTGAAAAAAACAGATTTCTATGACCCCTATGATTCCTATGTCCAATTAATTTAAACATTTAGCTCTTGAACAATAGACTGTCTTTTCATTGCATTTGTAAAACACCCACCTCATTATGACTCTTACACTTTACTATGGCTTATAGATAATACCACAATTTAAAAGGAAATAATGAAGAAATTGTCCTACAAAATGCAGCTGCTACTGTAGCAGTGATATTGCAGTAGTCCCAAGAGAAACAGGTGTTCATAGGTGTTAAGAGTCACCATAACAGCAAAGTCCCACAGGCTCTTTGTGCAAAAGGAAAACCCAAAGGATATGAAAATGGTCCTAACACAGTTCTAACATAACAGTGAGTAAACAAGCCATCTGACAGGGTACAGAGGTAACTGCACGACAAAAGGCCTATAGCAGGTGCGCCCTCCTACTGAATAGAAAGTTAATGGTAACAGTCACCTCAGAGAAAATGGACTGCACAATGCAGTGTGACCATTCTCTTGGCTTCAGGCAAAGCCTGGGACTCATGAAGAAACACCTGGAAGATGAGTGACCCAAGCAGGGCAATAGCCCATTATTGAATGTAATTGAGCAGTGAATTGCAAGGGTATTTTGGCAGACAAATATCATCCTGCTGTGATGCAGACATTACTGACAAGCAGGCCAGCTTGCAGTACCAGAATTGTCTGTATCTCTGGCTTCAGAGACACTCCTTTGCAGCTGAACCCTCCTGGAGACTATAAAACGCTCCCATTCATCACCGGAATGATGTACCGGGAAAAGTGAGTTCTGTTATGCACCGTGTTTTGGTGATTGCACAGAATACCCAGGGTGGGTGAGCATCTTGTAGAATGCAGGCAGAGCCCTTATCACATTTCACAGAGGAGTCCCACCCCTGGTGGGAGCTGAATGAAGGAGTTAGACTCATGTCATGGTTTAACCCCAGCCAGCAGCTAAGCACCACACAGCTGCTCGCTCACTCCCCCCCGGTGGGATGGGGGAGAGAATCGGAAGGGTAAAAGTGAGAAAACTCGTGGGTTGAGATAAAGACAGTTTAATAGGTAAAGCAAAAGCTGCGCACGCAAGCAAAGCAAAACAAGGAATTCATTCACTACTTCCCATCGGCAGGCAGGTGTTCAGCCATCGCCAGGAAAGCAGGGCTCCATCACGCGTAATGGTTACTTGGGAAGACAAACGCCATCACTCCGAACGTCCCCCCTTTCCTTCTTCTTCCTCCAGCTTTATATACTGAGCATGACGTCACATGGTATGGAATACCCCATTGGCCAGTTGGGTTAGCTGTCCTGACTATGCTCCCTCCCAGCTTCTTGTGCACGTGGCAGAGCACGGGAAGCTGAAAAGTCCTTGACTAGTAGACTACTTAGCAACACCTAAAAATATCAGTGTGTTATCAACATTATTCTCATACTAAATCCAAAACATAGCACTATACCAACTACTAGGAAAAAAATATTAACTCTATCCCAGCTGAAACCAGGACAACTCATCATCAGTTTTAGGGAATATTCAGATAGGTTTTTGCAGATATCTGGAAAACATTTTGGCTGTTTGTTTGCAAGTAATGCAGAAGATAAGAAGCAAACGGTTTATGTTTAAGTGCAACAGTTCAATGTCGACTAAGAACAGCAAGAGTACTTATCCTGATACCACTTAACATAAAAAGTCAGGTCCTTATATCCTTGGAACTATAATTTGTACTCTTTCGATTCAGTTGCTGTTCATTCTCCATCTCTGTTGTGGTACGTTCACTTGACTGCTTAGGCTGCTCCAAGTTAAAATATCTGGCTTCTCATAATTGTGCACTTGTGTATTTGTCTGCTCTACCTCAGAGGCAAAGTTTGGGATCAATTATACCAAGCGGCTCTTGATAGTATTGCTTAGTCCTAATGAAGCTGTAAACCTCATTTGATGTATGGGCTCGTGTGCTGGAGCTGCATTTTCTTCACAATTAATACATTTCAATAGCTTTTTGTTGTAAGCAGCACCATATTACTTCTCATGGCATATGCTGATGGGTTTTTCAAGGCGTTCATAGAGTTGAGTGAAAAGTAACAAAGCCACCTGAGACTGCAATTCAGTTTGATTATCCTATTCACAGAAGGCAGACGGATGGTGTTTCACTGTAGCTAGCTGGCTGCCGTGTATTTCCTGTCTTCCCTTCCTTGCTGACCTGCTGTTCTTTTTTTAATTCCTTCAGCCTCCACAGTGATTTCCACCTTCAAAATCTTTCCTAATAAGGGCTCTTTTAGATAACTGTTGGATTTTTTTCAGAGATGACAGAAATAAATAGAAACGACTTGGCAGAAAGATCTAGCCGTCAGATATCATCACTGCTTTCACATTCCACTGCAGAAACAAGCAGACACAATAGATACAGGTAGTGTCCTCTTCTCTGTGCTGTAAGAGGACAGCCTTCAAAACGTTGAGAAGATTCCTCTGACTCCTGCTCTGCTTGGGCCACCCGCAGACTGTTAACAGAGCAGACTTACAGAGAAAAGAAACACTAAGTGATCAATTTGCTTAACTGAAAAGCCCAAACCATGCATCATGTTTTCTTTCGGTGTAATATAGTGCCATTTTTAGCTACATTTGCCAAGAAAATGACGTGGCTGCTTTCTTGTCTGTCTCTGCACATTGATCTGCCTATCTTCCAGTTGGTGTCCTCTTCCCCTGGGCTCTTCAACTTATTAACATATATTAGCTGAGGTAGGCAGAGGAACAGTGTTCTCAAAAGTATTTTGCTTCTGTATGCTACAGCTGACAAAGGAGTGAGACCCTATTAGTGTTACCAGTGAGGGAAAGGCAGGAGAACGTGGTTATGGTCAGTTCTGCTGGCCCACTGAGCAGCATGAGAGCGCTGGCTGCCCAGGGAGCACATGCATGGTTCTGCATCACTGTAAGGGTATGCTGCCCCTTGACCAGGAGCTGGGCCAAACAAAAGCCATTAGGGCATGTGGGACATCATAGAAAGAGCTGGGCATTTTACAGCGGAGATAACTAATTTGGGGTGTAAGGCTAGAAGGGGCATCATGGTATGGGGAACTGCTGGGAAACCGTGCCATTGTGTTGAAGAGAAGTTGCAGGAACCAACACTGTTGCAACAGTGGGTATTTACAGGATGTAGGATGCAGATCTTTAGGAAATCAAGCTGTGAGAACACAAAGGCTCAGTGAACAAGCTGTTATACCTCTTCTGTCTTTGAAACCTCATTAAGAAAAAAAAATGTAATAATGTAAAAAAAAAATGATAATGCATGCCCCTAGCCCTGCTGCCTTTCTGGAAATGAATGCATTTTGCAATAATTGCAGTTCACCACCCCTCCTAGGAGGCTGCCTAAGTATAATTGCTGTAAGTCAAATGCACAGTCACTGCCAGAGCCCAGACCAGACCACAGGGATCCTAACAGTCGTGCCATGCTCTTCCTTGTGCTGGATCCTGAAGGTAGTTCTTTTAGTCAGGGTCGATAAAGATATCATCTGCAACCATCTTGAAACACCACAATCCTAATTCACGTAACGCAGAGGTGCAGCTGGTCATGACATGTTGCCTGTACACTGGTTTCGGATCCTTCACTAGTGTTCCAATGCCTTTTAGTGTCACTACAGGTTGCCTGTATTCAATTTTGAATGCATTGCTAACAGCTGTTCATTAACCCCCCCTCCTATAAAAGAGTAATAAGTCCACCAAATACATCTCATAGAACAGTGTGTGACAGTGGTGAGGTCTCTGTTTATATCTAAAACCTTGTTTCTTAACCTGGGAGCAGACTGCTTCAAGGTTATACCCCAACTCAAATAACAACAAAACAAAAGCACCCTATGTTATAGAAGTGTAGAGTTGAGCCATGAGAGTACAGCAGTATGTCTGTACTATATTGAAAAAAAGACTGAGTTTAGCAATTGCTTCACTGAACCAATGCAGCTAAGAAGCTCTCAGAACAAAGTACAAGAAACCTAAAGCTGAGATTTTGCAGCTTGCTCCCCACTGCCCTTGTTTTGCATTGTTTTGATTTCACAATGGACGATGACACATAACACGTTATGACTCCTGTAACTTCTATGTAAATAAGCAGGGATCATCAACCCTGGGGCAAGGAGTTAACCAGGAGTATAAATTATTTGTAATGCTGGCTTTTACCTATGTATCAAACTTTTACTATTTATGAGAAAAAAAGTTAATGTTTGTCAGACTGTACGGGTTAAAGCCACTTGAATTTTTCAGTCTGCAGAGAGACTTGACAGAGAAACTGAGAGATTGGTCACCTTATTTCCAGATTTTTTTTTTTTTTCTTTTTTGAAGCAGAATTGTCATAGTAAAATCATTGGTAGGCACAATGCATTGAAGAATTACAGTAATTTGTGATAAGGAAAATCTAGGACGATTGAAGCTCTCAGAATTAAATATTTTCCAACTGTCAGCTCTGTGACCTCGTGCTCCAGGGATATTACTTGCATACTGTGAGAACCAATCACTTGTTTAACAGGAGTATTGAACAGACAAAGCACTAAGAATTATTTCCCACGAAACACCCAGTCTTGTCTTTTACTTGACTGGAGCTTCTTTGTATCAGCGCTGGTATCCACATGGCACTGCACTGTATGGGATGGATGTAATGCAGATTATACACAGGGAACTATATTGCACAATAATATTGATAATAAAAAAAGTTGTTACAGTCACTCTTTATCATCTAAGCACTTTAAAACTGCCAGTTCTTCACATCCAAAAGGTTGACCATTGACTGAATTGTTGCTTCCGCTAGGAAGAAACAAGCAATTATAATCGAGAGTTTCTTTAGTGGAATCCTGTGTGTTTGTGTGGGAGGTAGACGGGTTCCTGCTTCCTGGGGCATGGCCAGACTCACGCAGCAGGGGACACTTTCCACTCTCACCATTCCAAGCATATTTCCAGACAACGCACTGCTCGAACAACTTCTTCACTTCCTCTCATGATCCTCCTGCTAGAAATGAATCTCTGGTTTTGCTGCCTGCCCAGGTTTGTGACTTCCACAAGCAGAGACCCTCCTGATTACTCCTGGTCTACAGTGCAAGGGTTTATCAGCAGGCATAAATTTCTGTGGCTATAGGTATGCATGTGCCCTCCTATTTGTTATGTGAGACAGCAAAAGCCAATTTGTCAGCCTGGGAACTGGTTGTCTTTGTCGCTCTATCCTTCCCAGTGCTCTTAGCTTTCAAATTACAAGTCTGTCAGCAAAATTACTATGAAGACACTGTATTGTTTATATGTGTTCCAAAAGACCTTTATCCATAACCTACGATGCCCCTGCCTTCAACAGTACTTCTGTCACCCCTTTGAAGCTTGGGAAGGGAAAGGGGGCAAAAGGACTACAGTCCTACAGTTCCCCCTTCCCTAAATATCCCTCACATGCTCTTGTACTGTCTCTTTCCCTCCTAGCCCACTATGCAAATTACTTAATATAAAGAAAATGATCCCTGCTCTGTCCTCAGATTTTTGTTCCAAGCATCCAAGATTTTCAGCCTGTGAAGAGAGAGGGCTTTTCACAGCTACAGTGGGATGACTGCAGGAACAGGAGTATTTGTGCAACGCTGCAATGGGAAAAGAAGCCAATAGCAGTGAAAGAGCTGAGAAATGATGTTAAGCAAAGGTGAAGTCCTTTCACAAGGCAACTCATGAAAAAATCTCTGCCAGCACCTTTCCTTCAGGACTGCATGCTTTACTCAATGAGGAGCCTGTATCTCCTCTGCTTCTTGCTATGGCCTCCCCATATGATTTGGTAGAAGCAGTCCTGCAGATTTGTGGCAAAATGCAAGTCAGCTTGGCACAATCTTTCACAAAGTCTACAGTTTTTTGAAACCTAGAGGGTCTGGGATGGATCCAAACATGGAAAAGGAAGGCTGTCAAAGAAATGCAGCAATGTGTGGTACTGAATTCAAGGATATTTTTAGCCTGGCTAACAAAGGTTCAAGTTGTCACTCTGTTAAAGTATCTGTCTGGGTATCAGTCTCCAGTCATTTTTAAACCTGCTGGTTAATTTTACTTCAAATAGTGAGCATAATATAATAACATATCATACAATGTCTTATAAGGGAGTATCACCCACTCAGTATGATATAGTTCTGTGCACCACATTGCAAAGCATAGTAATCTAAACTGCAGCAGCTCATAGTGCAATATATTGCAACATAATGCATTTCCCAAATGAAAGTAGTCCTGCATTGTCCTAAGGCCTTCTAGAGGACACAGTCATTGAGAAGGATGGAGATGGGGAGTGACAAGAAGTGTTTGTTATACTTGAAACCAGAACTGCTGAGAATCGGGAAGCAAAGTTAGTAAATTCGCTAATGCAGCCTTGCTTCTGCCCATTTCAGCAGATAAGCTAATACACCACTAATCTACACACTTGCACCGTACCAATATGCTTCATCCAGAGAATAGGGAATGTTATAATTATTGCAAGCACCGTAACAAGTTCTATCAAGCAAACTTTCTTTTGAGCATGAGGCACAGAGTTGAGTTGCCTGCACTTATTCTAGTCTTGGAAACCTTGATTCCCCCACTGACACCCCCCACTTCTTGCCAATGCTTACAACCCATTCATTTTTACCCAGGGCATTCCCTTTGCCACTGTCCTTTCATTAACATCTTCCTTTTATGTTCCCTTGGGTAATACAGCTAAAACCTTTTAAAGGAGGGTAATGAACCCATGCTAAAATAGCGGATATTCTGTTGATTGTGTATTGGCTTGAGATACACGGTTCAGCTTCAAGCCTTGCTCCAAATACCACAAGACATGGTCCAGAAGCTGGATATCAATGTACCAAATGTCCTTTCTTATTAGCTCATTTGGGCAGTTGTTTCTTTTTCTCTTTTTTTCAGTCTCTAATTCCACTTGGAACTGAAAACCTTCCCTGACAAGCTGTTGGCAGTGTGGTATGTCTATGCGAAAAGCTGTGGTTTCAGTAAGTCCACATTTTTGGAGAAAAGTATTTCATTTGAAAAATAAGTGACCAACTCTACTGCTTTTACTATTGTTCCCTCTACTGTCTAACAGGCAATGGTCTTCCCACCATTTTGCTCTAAACCAAAATATAGCATATTTGCATAATTTTCATATTTCCCCCCCAAAAACCAAACACAAAAAGTAAAGAAAATAGTAGATTTTAATCCTAGTCTGAGCATAGCTGCAGAGCAGTGGTGCTTAATACCTTGAAAAAAATGAAGGATAAAGTCAGAAAATCATAATTTAAACCATTTTAAACAGCAATATTTAGTTTTGTTCCTATCACCCATCACAGCAGAAGTGTCAACATTATTAGAGGTAGGCTCCTTTAACTATCCTTACACATGAACACTGGCAGAAGTAGTTGTTGTTCAAATGCTGCCTTTCTCCCTCGTTAATCCCTCATTTTGAGGACATACAAATCTGTTGTCCAGGCTTTTTATTGTCACTGTAGGCATGAATCTCTTGTCTTAACATATACATAAATAGCTATTTTAGATGGCCTAGTGACTGAAGGTATACACACAGAGCTGACAGAGATGAGACAGGTACGGCAGGAAACCCGTGCCCTCCTGGAGCAGCAGGTGAGGCCAGGTGAAATACAAGTGGGCATCTCAATGGCACTAGACACCTATGTGTGGGCAACTGAATTAGGTCTCCTAATTCAGGGGTCCACTGACAGCTTATGAATAGGGATGCACCGGTATATGTTTAGACCTCTACATGTGTAGGCATGTTACTCTCAAATTAAATCCTTCCCTAGAAGTCTAATAGCTAATCTTCAGCAGGATTTTGAGGTTTTTCACACTAAGTTTGAGTTTGGGGGGATTAGAACTGAATGTATCAAAACGAGTGATTAGCTTTATACTAAAAAAATGAGAAGAAATTTAAAGGGTATAGAAATGCTGCATTTTGGATTTGTTCCATGTTACTTAAGTAATTTTAAAAATAGTTGTTTGGTCTAAGTTAGTCTAGGCTCCCTCTGCCACTGATCATGAAGGCAACCTAAATAAATGCCTTCTTTGACTGGATATCCAATTTTGACAGCTTGCAGTCTTTGAGGTGAAGGTTGCATTTCTTTCCACATTTCCAAAACAAGACTCTGTGACTTTTTTTTAATTGTAAAATGTAGTATTTTGTTAAAAATTGGCCTAAAAGAGCAAGCAAAGGTATTAAATAACCTCAACAGAAGGTCAAATACTGTGAAATGAAATACTGACATTGCTTCAACTGGTTGTAACAGGAGTCCTATGCTTCCTACCCTGCACTGCAACAGGGAGTTGTTGAGCTGGGGAGACACAGGGGTTGGAGTTGACTGGGTGTCAGGGACGTGTGTGCTGCCAGCAAAGGGTGTCAGCAGTGGAGCCTTCAGGGTCGTTTCAAAAGAGTAGTGGGCATAACACTTTCATTCTTCTTCATCTCCCGAGTTTGTTGCACATCATCGTAATCCCCAAAGAGAAAACACAGTGAAACATCACTGCTTTCCTCATCTCCCTGGGTATCTCTGTCTGCCACGAGGCAGATCCTCAAAAGTGCTGTTGCACCCCATGGTTCTGACCCTCCTCTTTCTTTTCACACTTGGCTCCTGTATGAGCACTTAGTTTTTTTAAAGGAAGGGGTTTTATCTTCATTCCTCTACTCAGGTCATCTATAATTTTATAATCTTCTTTGGCATGTTGCTCACTGCCAATCTGTGGTATCTTCCTGTTCCTGGATATCTCTCCCACGCCCCTCAGCAGTGGCACGCAAACACCACATCCTGCTCCATCAAAGAAACCATGCAATTCTAATCTTTGTCACACAGCTAAACCATCCCTCCTCGTAATCCCAGGATAGTCATGTCTTCCAGCACTATCTCAGTTGCATTCCCTAATCTCACGCTCCTCTCCATGTGAGAAAGGGATTTTCTGCTTAAAAGAATGGAGAACTAGCAACAGTGAAAATTTCTCGCACCAGCAGCTCTGCAAAGCACCCTAATGCAGCCATACAGATTCCCTTCCCTTTTTCCCTCCCCCCTTCATCATTAACTCTGTCGTTGGTTCTCCCCACAGAGAGGCTGAAGTCCCTCAGTTCTGATATCCCTGTGCTGTCCTAGCCTTGAAATACTCGCTTTGCATTACTGTATCCCTCAGCTCTGCCTAGTGCCCCTAGAACAGTGTCTTGGACCTCTCTGGAGCAGAGAAAATTTAAAATGTTGGCATTGTATTACATAATACACAAAAGAAACTACAAATATACTTGCTGTCTACAGCAGGACTGTCAACAAAGTAACCTGGGATTCAAGCAATCTGTATGCAATTTGATCTGTTTAAGCCCTGTCCCTGAAGATCAGATTAGATATCTCTCCTTCTCTGTTACTCATCTGTTCTGCAAGCACTTGTCTTAGCAGATTAATACAAATGGGCTTTTCTAGGCTTTCCTAGCAAGTAAATAGGAATAAACTACCACATCCTTCAAAATCCACAGACCCGGGCTATGTTTTGTAGTGGATTATGAAACTGGGCAAATTGGAGATGAGATGCACAAGGCACTTCCTGGCAGAACTGGTTGGAAACCTGCTGAGGCTCTTTGTTTTTTGTATCATTATGCTGAAAGGTCTTAGGCAGGGCAACAGATGATGCCCTTTTCTCCTTCCACTCATTCCCACCAAGGTATAGTGCATGGAGCAAAGGCATTTTTCTTATTCTACTATTCCAGTACTGTCCAGCCCTTATGTGCCACAGTAGCTTCCTCTGATAAGCCATGGCACCAAGACTCACCAGCCCATTCCCAACAAACTTGCCAATAATCATCACACCAGCCAATAGGGTGGCATAGTCAGGGTTCATTTCAACATTTGCAACAGAAAGGCAAGTTAGTCAGAAGAGCCCCTTTTCCTCGGTGAGGAGAGCCAGCATTCACCCACCCTGAGGAGTACAGGGCAGGAGGTAAACACTTTGTTGCCTTTTTTGGTTGTGTAGTACAAAACAGCTCTTAAAAATGTTTTAAGATGTATATGGGATGGCCTGGTATGGTTTCACTGAGGCAGGGTGCCAGACATATTATGTAAAGTGTTGAACTTTCCTACGTGTTAAATTGGATATAGAACAGTCGGTTTCCACTCCTCCTTTCTGGCAATAGGCCCAGCCTCATGCCCTTCCATATAAACTGGGCCCCTCGTAGCAGAATAGCTGCCCAAGGTATCAGCAAGACTCAGAAACTGCACTGGTCCTGTTGATGATGGCAGTTCTCTTATCAAGAATCAAGGTCATGCTCTTCCTCTTGTTCCTCCCATGCTTTTGTTCTGGTCAGCCTGCACCTCCACCTCTGCGTTTCTCCATCTTCCTGGATCCTTCAAACATGGTCTACCTCCGCTGGGACCATGACAAACAGGAGCTGATGACGTTTGAGCTACAGGTCCATACAACTGGTTGGGTGGCATTTGGATTCAGCCCTCATGGAGAGTTGCCTGGATCTGACATTGTGATAGGAGGTGTCTTCCCAAATGGCAGCATCTACTTCTCTGTAAGTTAAAAAGACTTCCTCTGCATCCCCCTTTGCCAAGGGTCATGCTCCAAGTATATTGGCTTGAAAGCATATGGGCTCAACTGGCTAAAAATAGATGTCCGAGGCCATTTGAGATCCTTAGTTGGCATGGCCTCTGACTGACAGTCCAAAAGAGCCCAGGTCTTCTGCAAGGTCCTGTGTCATGCCTGCTAGTGCCATAACAGCTACCTGAGACACCCTATGGTATCCCAGATGGCACTAGATGATGTTGTTTAGGCAAATAAACTGATCCCACCTGCAAGTCAAAACCACAGCCAGAACCAATTAGCTATGACTGCAGCAATCGCCTACCATGAAGGTAGAAGAGGCTGCTGGGAGTGTAACTTCTGATTCATCCAAACCAGAGGTCAGTTCAGCCAGGAGTCAGATGTGAAACTCCCATGTTTGCCCTCACTGAAGCTCTTCAAAGGTTAATTTACTTGGTTTCCTCTGTAGTAAGTGGAGACGTGTGTTTACCTCCAAAGGTTGCTTCTTCCTGACCATCTAAAATGTCTCCCTTAGGAATAGGATAGGACATCCTTGGGACTTGCTGCTTTTAAAATTGTCTGTAAAGGCAACCACTAAGGGTAGATGCCTGATGTTAAAACAGCTGGAGTTTAGAGGAACAAAATGCCACTGAGGGTGCTAAATAAAAAAACAGGCTGTTGTTTTGTTTTGCTTTGTTTTAACTGTGAAAGAGAAACAGGCAGTTTAATGTTTTTCAGATACAGAAAGAAAAAGAGTTTACACTGATGAAGTGTTAGCCAGTCAAAGTGGTTTTATTTTGGTCAGCTGTTTTCAGTTCCCTTTTTTACAACAGTAAAATGTGTTTTGCATGAAATATGTCTTGGTGTTTGCCTAAAATGGATGAACTTCAGAGGGGGTGAGGTAGCTAGCCTTACTTATGGTCGTTAGTTGGTTGCAAAACCGCTCTTGTAATACCAAGTTTTGAAATCTTTTTGTGATTGTGACACAGACAGGGAAATTTTGGCTGTGAATGACTACAGAGAAAAAAATTATGATTGATTTAGAAGAAACACTTGTTCTTTATTTTTTAATAATGATTTTTTTAAAAATGATTTGGGGTAAAACTAAAGCATTTATTTTCTGCTAAAAGAACACCCTGAAAGGAAAAATTGATGTGTTTGGTTTCAAAAATATTAAACATTCCATTATTTTCAGAAGAGATTTTTAACATTTTCAATGTTTTTCTGCACTGGTAGCTGAAACTCTTTGTTTATGTTAGAAAATAATTTTGGTCCTACTAAAGTTTTAGGTTTTTTCAACTCTTTCACATATCAGAAAATATCTCCCAATTATTTAGGTCTGGAGACATTCCAGTAAGCAAACACATTAATGACCACAAAAATCCATATTTTCTCAGTAGGCTGTGTATCACATCCACTGAATACGTGGAACAGACAGTTTGAAGGAAAAATATGCTAGTTACTGTAAATGGAGTTTAAGTGGGTTTTTCCATTTGTGTTCTTCCTTCTAACCCTCTCTCTCTCACATCCTTGGTTTTTGTTTTAGTTTTCCTCTTCACTACAACCATAACAAAGTCATTATCTGAGTAATGTCCAATGGGTGAAAAACAAGCAAAAAAGGCTTGTTTTCACAAAGGTGCAGGTTTTTTTCAGCTGTTTACTGCCTTCCTCTTTCATAAGGTATATTTAATTTTAAATATTTTATTTATTTCAAAGTAGCTTATTTGCAGACTACTTATCTTTGAATTTTGATCTTTTAATGAAAGAGTGCAACACGTATTTCAAAACAGTAGCAAAACAAAAGCTGTATTTTCAAACTATGATATGTCCCTCTGTAAATTGATCATTTGGGTTAGAGAAAAATTGCTTAGAGTATTCTGAAAGTCAAAATCCATCGATAAATTCAAGAAGAAGAAAGAATATTAGAGGAGATACTGGGAAATTTAGCAAAAGCTGTAAGCAGGTTTTGAAATTATCACTTAAAGGAACAGAGATGGGAGGAAAAAAATACCAGGAAGGATTTCACATAAAACTACTCTTCCTTGCCCAGACTGTTGTCTGGTAAATTTTTTCTCTTCTCTTTTATCCCTCCAAAGTTGTGTACTGCAGCAAAACTTTTCAATGTAGCACTTAACAGCTGTACATTAGGGAGACATCGGTTGGACTCGATGATCTCAGAGGTCTTTTCCAACCTTAATGATTCTATGATTCTATGATTATGTTTCAGGTTTCTCTTTGAGAGATTTTCATCACGTCTGCAGCCACTGCCTTCTTACTTCTAGTCATTTGAACTCCTTTGCCACAAAAATATGATGTGATCTCAGTCAGTCAACTTGGAGCTTTATTCCTTTTTATCCTTCTTCCCTTTCCACAGCTGTGTGTACAGTCCCACCTTTTCACCTTGTATTTTCATAGCAGCAGTTAGTGTGGCCCATTCTGTTCCCAGTGAGATTTCTACAGGAACTAGACATTTAGATGTTTTTCAAACTCTGTCTCATGTTTCTGTGGCTTTTTACTGAGTAACAATTGCATTTGATGACCTCAATCATGCATTGTTTGTCTTTTTCACAATGCCTATGCTGCTGAAGCCATTGGTTAGCTTGTAGTTTCTAGGAGACCTTAGCATCCACAACCAGGCCTAGGTTCCAGGTGGTATGGAAAACCGAAGAGTTAAAGTAGAAGCTTTGGTATGCCCAAAATATTTTACTTTTGAACTACCTCTGTTTTTCAACAGGGGTTATTTTACTTCGCACCCTGTGTGGTTGAGCCAGATGTGCTAAAATGCCCCAGCATGCAGCAGGTCACTCAGGGAGCAGGGAAGATCCTCTAGGATCCATCCTATCCAGGCCATCCTCTGGGTGATGGGTCCCAGGGGCTGCTCTTTCCTTGAGCAGCTGGATATAGCAGGGACTGGATGTGAGTTCTCTTCGTTTGGTTTGTGGAAATCACCAGTGAAAGCAGAGGAGCTTTTTGGAGAATGAAATGCTTTGATAATTACTCAGGTCCCACCAGCGGTACTTGGAAACATGACTTCTCAGAGTGTAGGAAGCACTTATCTTCTCTCTATGGCTTTGACCACTGTTCCTTTTCCAGGATTGTCATGTGGTAGATGAGGCAACCCTTGAGGAAGATGAGAGCCAGGACTACCAACTGCTGTCAGTGACAGAGAATGAGACTTCCACCACCATGCTGTTCAAACGCCACCTCCGGACATGTGACCCAAATGACCTGGATATCACAGTAAGACAGAGGACTGCTCAAGCAACATCCCAAACAAACCTGCTCTCATGTCCCACTGTATTCCCAGATCCCCAGGATCAGATCTGAGAATGACAGGTTTTTCTCACAACAGCACAATAACAGGAATATACAGAAAAATATGGGACCGTACGGCCACAATTATAATGCCCATTTCAAGGGCACTATATTGATGTATCTGATGTTTTTTACAATGTTTCCCATCAAAGAACAGGGAAGATATAAATCACAACATTTTCTTAAGCTTGAACACAGCTCTTCAAAATTTTGCTCATTTCTCTGCTTCTCTCTTGTTTGCCACATATAAAAAATGATCTAGTATGGGAGATACAGTTTTTATTTGCCTAATATAAGGCAGTACTTTAGTAAGAATTATGTTTAGAAAATTCAGAATGCTTTGATAATCTTAGTCCTTCTCTCTTGGAAGAGCTTCATACTGCTATTGACTGACATTAAAAACTTGGCCAACCCAAATTGGTATTTTAAGTCAGACATTTTTCAAAAATATGCTTTGCCAAAGTTCACAAGCACAGTAATGCACACAGTTTCAGAACGCTGCATATATAGACAGTGTTTACACCGTTTCACCTTTACTTGAGGGACCTCTGGGTAAATCAGCATTATCCAAGGCTTAGCCCACTCAAAAATGTTTGTCCAGAATTAGGTGTGAATTCACCATTTTTCCAGAGTTCAAATACATGTGCGAATGACTGGATAGATGCCTTTGTAGTCACAAACCTTCTTAATGACCTTTACTAATTRAAAGAAATATAATCCTATTCTGAACGGGAAGAACCTACAGAGTTCCGTGGCTACTGCTGTCCTTACATGATGGGGCAGATCCAGGCAGATCATTGAGTGTGTTCATGCTTGACAATAGCTGCTAATGGGGAATCAGGGGACTACAGTTTTGTTAGCTTTTTGTGTGAGTAAGTCCCTTAGTAATTCTTTGTAAAAATTGCCCAAAGAGCTTTAACAATATATACAGATAAATGAACTGCATCTGCTTGCTCTAGGATATGCAAAGATCTGAAAATCGGATCTTTAGCACCATTGTACAGCTCCCACAGCTAGCACAGTATCCAGACACTCAGCACCTAAACATTTAAACACAAAATGATGCAGGTTCTGAAATCTTATCAAATCCCTTACAGCTTTTTCCCAGCTTTCTTTTATTTCACATACCAACACTTTAAATCCATGTATGTTTCAATAACGTGTGAAATGACAGTGGGTACAGCTTTCCTAGGGTCTTTTCTAGCCAGCACCCTCTCTTTGGGAAAAAACCATCATGTCTCTGTCTGGACAAGACAAATCTTGTGTGTTAAACTGCTTACTTTCTGTTGTGTGTTCTGACATATTGTCTGAGTGTCTGGGTACGTACCAAATACACACAGTCATATTATTTTAGATTACTTTTCATTGCACATGGTTAGTATGTGGATGGCGTTTTAATACATGTGTAGTGGTATAAGGCATGTGATGTGGGGTGAATACCTGTGTGTGTGATTGATGGGAAGGAATGAAGGAGAGTTTCCAATGAAACACTCCTATTACAGATAGACACGGCACGCCTCGTTACTGCCTTTGGTACTGATGACACAGTCCCATTCTTTAAAGGCCAAAGATTTTCCAAGTCTCTTTTCTTGATGAGGTACAAAGGCCCATCTGACTCAACTGACCCCAAAATATTCTTCACCTATGACCTAAGGCTGGACAATGTAAGTATTGGACAAGAGCTTTACTTGGCATGTTAAAAAATTTCCCCTTCTTCCGCCTTTCTTTGCAAAGTTGATCATGCCCATGCTGGAGGTTTGGATTGCACAGGTCAAGAAATGGACGTGGCTGATCTTTGAAACATGCAAATAGAGTTGGCAAGAGTAGGAATGAAGTGGGAAGGGAAGGCTTGCTGTGTGGAGCGCAAAGGGCTTATTTGTCAGGAAAATGCTGTAAGGTGCAGCCTGTTCCCTTGACTAGAGTTTAAGGAGCCAAACACAGGCTGTGGTGCTATTGAATTGCAATGTATTTATTAACTCAGGTATGTATGTATACAAGTCTGTTGTCCCATCCATGTAGACCCATAGAAAAATATCTATAATTTACTGAAGATATTTACTGATTCCCATCTTAGTTTTGTGGGAACTACGCCATATCACAGAGAAGAGAAATAATGGAAATACATTTAAATGCTTTGTGACAAGTCTGGCTAAGAGCTCAGAAAATGCAATACACACTACCGTGTGCGATGCCTCCAGTATTAACTTGTACAGCATCTCAGTGTCAGATATAAGGATTTACCAGGAGAGCTGGAGCCCCCCATTAGCATCACCTCGTGGTACATGCACCATCCTTGTCAAATGGAGTCGAAAAGTACCAGCTCAGTGTGGTCCTGCATTAACACCTTCCTTCTTTAAACAGCATCAGCCCACACAGTCAGCACTCACTCAAGACGTAGCAGCATCTGCTGATCAGTGTGGGCAATATTCCATAGTGAAGAGGGCACTATTTTTATGTAAAGATTTGTGGGATTAGTGCTATCATGTGTTGTGCTTGTGACTCCAGAAAACTGGCAATTAAAAACATTGATTGAACCAAATGGACATTTCCTATGCTCGGTTCATGTTACAATAGGCAAATTAGTAATGCAATTCCCTTTTGGAAAAAATACAGACAAAATCTGAAAGAAAAAGAATTTAAGACTTGGTGGAGCTGACAAATGTGTTTGCCCTTCACCAGAATACAGTTTCATCTTCTTGACCCTTTAATCCTCTCACTCATTGCAACCAAAAACCAATCAGACGCTTGCTGAATGCACCCTTCCTGCCCCCTCCACTTCTGGGTCTCATTCTCCTTGCACTGCCTCCCTTTGGCTTCTCCAATTCCCTGTGCACATTATTGAGTTGCCAGGGGAACCTTCAGGTGACTAGAGTGTCTCTTTCTTTTCCAGTTTGCTGTTCCAGTTGAAGAAACCAAGTATGCCTGTACCTTTATCCCGCTGCCCATGGTCAAGCAGAAACACCATATCTACAGGGTAAACTTGCAGGCTGTATTACTGGGGAAAAAACAGGACAGGATAGACTTGCTCCTTCAATCATGTGTACAAGTCTGTCTTTTACAGCATTTTAGCATAAATTTGGGAGCATTCCATCTGTCTTTCACTGCCATTGGGATGAGCCAGCTAATTTGTCTGGCTTGTGTGGAGATAAGCTCCGTCTTGTTTCTAGCTTTGGAAGTACCTTTGCCTTTATGTACATCACACCTGAAGAAACCTTGCTACAAGTCTGATGTCTCAGTGTAGTGAGCTCAGGCCATGTTACCTATTGGTATCTTTGAGAGCAAAGGGAGCCTCCAGAATTTTCTATATTTGAAAGGACTTCTGCTTTTGGTCTCGGAAATTGCTAAGAATATTTGTATAAAAAGCAAAACTAACATTTTTGCAGTCCTGTTTTCAAGATTCAATATGGAAAAAAGAAGAGCAAAGAAAAGAAATGGGAACTTTCTAAAGCAAGCCTAGCTTACTTCTCAAATTAAGATAACTTTGCTTCAAGGTCAGGCAACCCTTCTTAGTTTTGTGGGTTTTGAAGGTTTAAAAACAGATGTTCCACTGCAATGGCATAAGGCAAAATTTCGTAAGGAAGAATTTCCATGGAGAGGAAAAAAGAATTTGACAGGTAATCCTACAGAACAAACTCAGGAGCTTTAGTCAGTTCTTGTGGTAACATCAGGATTTTGAGACCTGATCTCATCAGTGCTGGTAAAAAGTTCAGTGATTAATGAACAGTTCCAGGTTATTTGCGGGGTTTATTTTAAACTATCTTGATTATAGTACTTCTGGCACAACTGAGGGAGCAGTGAATTATAGTGAACCTGAGATCAAGGTCCCTTATCTTGCTCTGCAGCCAAGAAAATGGTGTATGAGGTAAACTATTTACATTTCTAGTCTGGAACCACACTGCCCAGCATAACAGGTCAAATAGGCACCCCTGTGATTCTGATTAAGGGGAGGTGCTTTAGAGGAAGATGCAAATCCTTTCTGGAAAAATGGACTCTGCTGGGTGCGTACCGAAGTGAGTAGATAAATCATCCAGTTTACCATCCATTTTGCAAATCAGATTATATCTGTTTGCCTAAGCTATGGTTAACTGCTCTTTCTGGTGGCCTGAGAAAGAAATATTTTAGGGTTGACAATAACTTTTTTTCACTCTTTCTATGGGTTACAGTTCGATCCTGTAATAACACCCCACAACATAACCTTGGTTCATCATATTCTTGTTTACTCCTGTGGCAATGCCAGCGTGTTACCCAGTGGCATAGATGATTGCTATGGAGCCAATCCAGATTTTTCCCTGTGCTCTCAGGTGCTTGTGGGCTGGGCTGTTGGAGGACAGGTGAGTCTGCAGGGCCCATTCCCTTCCCCATTTCTTGTTACGAACAGTAGCACCCTTGTTGTCAGCTTGTCCAGTAAGACCCCACAGTCCTACAGGGCCAACCAAACTGGGGAAGTTTCCTCATACTGTCCCCACTTGAGTCTACTTCTGCTGCATCAGGTGATGCTGGCGATTTCTACGTAGTTGTCAATACTCTCCATATGTGTGTATGTTATTATCATACCTGCATTAAACAAGTTTTATATGTCATGTAGGAAGGCTTTCATTCTGACCTTTTGATAATGTTGCCATTAATTTCACAAAAATCTCCTTGTGCTAGTCTTGCGTAACAGAAAGAAGTGTACCCACTTTCTGCTTTTTCTTCTACTGGCTCTGCCTCTTTTTCAGCAGAGTAAAATTAAAAGTTCAGTGAAATTGTTGCTTCTGGCTGAGTGGCCTAGTTAGTAGTCAGTGCTGCACAAATTTTAGCATCTATCTTGTGATGGTCACTGCCTTTCAGAGCAAAATCTATTTTGTAATTCTATAGTATGCATGTACATGGGGATGGAGACAGGAAGGACATAAGTTTTAGACAAAACCCTTATACTAATTTTATTCAGATTTTATATTATGCAGTGCCAATACCAATATGAAATTTGCTGCAAGAGTGTACACATACTATAACCATTTCCTATTAAATATAGTATAAAAATAAAAATGAAACCGATCAAAAGGATAAACGAAAAATAAATTTTGAAAATTCTTCCTTGTTCTGATTCAGAAGGAAAAGAAATAGAACTGGCAGAATTTCCCACAACATTTTGATTTCTAACAGTAAATAAATATTCAGAGATGCAAGAAAAAAAAAACTTTCTTTTTGTAAGTTTTCAATCAAGAAACAACAGAGAAGAGTTAAAAACTAACTACTTCATGTAACATTATTCCTCCTCTTCCTCTTTCCACAAGTCTTATCAATTTCCAGATGAAGCTGCAGTTTCCATAGGGACACCTGGGGATCCTCAGTACATCCGACTAGAAATCCATTACAGCAATTTTGACTTGTTACCAGGTGGGTAATGCTGGTAACAAAGAACAGCCTCAGGATGGAAGCCTCAGACCTCACCTACATGCCTATTAGAAACCAGCTTCTGCATGAAACCCTTCCATATGTTGCTCAGTACAACCTTCAGGACAGTAAGAAGAAACTGGACTGGGCTCCCATTCAGGAAGAACTTAAACTAACTTTAGAAACATAGATAGTTATATCTGCTTAGATTGGACACATCTTACCATCGAAAAAGCTGAGCACATCTTCCTGCTATGACACTAGGTGGAGTGTTAGGGAAAACGTCAGGGAAATGTGGGCATCATGGGAAAAAGGAGCAGAGTGGGAAGGGACAGAATGGCTGTGGGAGAAATAGGTGTACCAAGGGTCAGGATGAAGTCCTGAGAGTCTAATAATACCACCTAAGGCTTCTACCATGACCTCCAGCACTCAATCCCTATGACAGGTGATGAAGAATGCCACCACAGTATTTGCTATCATTTTACAGAAGGGGAAACAGAAGTGTGGAGTGATTTTATGGGAATCATCTAAGACTATAAGCAGGGCTGGATCCAGATGCACTATGAGTGAAGGTCTGTGCAACTGTGCACCTTGCATGACTTTGAGGCTGTACATTACAGTGGACCGTACCACAGGGGTAGGGTGGAGGGCTTAGGCCTTCCTGTTAATCTGTGCCTGCTCCCAACCTGTGATTGGGAAAGAGACACTATATTGTTGCTTCAGGCCCTGCTTCTGCTGTTTCTGGAGTCATTGCTGAAGGAGCGGTCATTTTTCTTTTACAGGTTTGATCGACAGCTCAGGGGTACGACTCTACTATACTCCGGAGCTACGGAAATATGATGCGGGGATTCTGCAAACAGGCATCTTCACTTTCCCTGTGCATTTCATTCCTCCTGGAGCAGAATCCTACAGATCTTACGGCCTTTGCAATTCCAGCCAGTTTGATGAAGTGAGTGTGGGGAAAGACATACGAAATCCTTCTTGATCTTTCCCACTCTGGGTTTTCATCTTGCTCTAGACATGTTCAAAAGCCATTTGGTGCAGGGTGCTGTCTTAGCCTCCATTTCTGCATCTTGCAAAATGAATATCTATTCCAATAAAACTGCTCAGCAGAGACCCAAGATTTGGCCCAAAAGCATTAGCAGAGCTGTGTAAGCATGTCAGAACCACGGCTTGAATACCCATTCACCCCATCTAAGTGAAAGGGAAACAAAACCCAAAGGATGTAGTGACTTCCCAAGACCCCCAGGGAGATTGCTCCACCACATGCAAGAGGTCTTCGTCCTGCCATAGGTGTGTGGTACTGGTGTAGGAAGGCAGATACTAGGCTGGAAGGATGTGGTGCTCTCTCTCAGGTCAAGAAGATACCTCTAGAGCGGAGATCTAACATCCCTCAAATCACAGCCAAGAGGCTGCTAACAATAATCAGCTCCGATGGACGATGGGATCCAGGGGATTCACAGGTCTCTCCAGGACTGCTAGATGTGAGGTTGCCACTTTCCCCTTTCCCAGGCCCAGCAGGTGCTAAGGCTGGGGCAAATTCCAAAGATATAGACACCCCCCCACCCCACCCAAACACACACACTCAGAGAGCAGACTTAGCTGGCCACAAACAGATCAACACAGACAGGAGTACACTACCTTTACAGGCACCACACAGGCACGAACAACGCCCACACGAGCATGGAGAACACAAATGATGCAATCCTCTTCCTCCTCTCTGACTAACCAGGCTTAAAGTTCACTAGAGCAACATAACCGTAAGCATGCTCACTCAGCTCCTGTATGTAATCACATTTGTTGGTCTCTCCAATTTCTGGTCCAGAGCATAAGTCCTTTCAGCATCTGTGCCCAGATCCAGGGCCCTTTTGCGCAGTCTCTGGCCTGGACCTTGGGTCGTTCTAGCTTGAAGTTCCCTAGCAGATCATCCCACCCCAAAACCACAGGCACACACATATACACAGTATAGAGAGCACACTCACACAGGAAATAGTTAGGAACAGAGTTTAATAAGATAGTCCAGATTGCAGAGACAGGTACCAGCTTTGATTAGACAAACATACTGACCAGCAGTCTGCTTAAGTACAACTGRACTCTCCTCTCCTTCTCTCCATTTTCCCATGTTTGTTTCTCTCTTTCCCTACCTTTGACCTCTTCCCTAAGCATCCCACAATAAATTTTGCACATTCCCACAATCCACTTAGAACATTCTGTAAGTTTTACACAGTCCCACAATCCCCCTCAAACAACCCGTAAGTTTGCTCCCACTTATGAGGCYTGAAGTAATCTTTTTTTTCTTCTTTTCATCAATTTTCAAAGATTTTTCTTTGAACTTTTTAAGATTTACATTTTGATGGTTCTTTTAATGGACCATTGATCAGTGTCTTACAATTTCTGCTTTTACTCTATTATCTGCTTTTTCTTAGAGTTCATGTATCTGCATGTTTAACTTCTTACCTCTCCTGTATCTTGTCTTAGTTTTTTACATAGCTGATAGCAAGATATGCTTACAAGTACCCAACATGAGATATCACAAACTCAGACAACTATGCCACAGTACCTAAAGCCAGAAGAGCAATTTTCAGAAAGGCTCACCAGAGCAACCTTTCAATCAGTAGTGACCTACATAAGGAAATGGGCTTAAACCTCCCTTCTAAAAAAAAAAAATGTTAAGCTGACAATTACACAAGTTCCATCAAGCTTTTGATTTGATGGGCAGGCCTGAAATGCAGTGCTAAGCTCTGACTGCCAGGCTTTGACCTACTTCATTTTGAACTGCAGATGAACGGGATGCTGGTTCCAGATATGCATGTCTTTGCCTACTTGCTTCACACCCACCTGGCTGGCAGAGGACTGAAAGCTGTGCAATACCGGTAAGAGAAGAAAACTCACAGTATTGCTGCCTGTGCCACAGGATCAGTCTCTGCCTTTTGGGCTAGACTGGATGAGAATGATGTTCCCAGGTTAGTCTCTATCTGTCTGTCAGTGCAAGAGACTCTGCAGTGTCTGAATTGTAGTATAAACAACTAGGTCCTTGGGAAAGAAGGGTCAGCTGAGCAAAGAGTATGAGACCAGGACTGTGCCTCCTGTTAAATAAAACAGGTCCAGGCAGTGAGCTCAAGAACTGAACTGCTGCTCATTCACACTAGTCAGCTGCTAGAGAGTGCCCTTGCATACCTTGGCCCTGCTAACCAGACTCACGGTGAGGCTACACAGGCACAGTTCTGGGGACTGTGTGTACCGGTTCCCACGGGCTGCATGTGCAAAACTACACTGGGTTTGGTTTCCTCCACCATTCTCCCACACTAAAAACTTCAGCACCCCTATGCACTCTCTGATCACACCTCAGCCCATGAAACATGAATTCTCAGTTTCAAGCTATGAAAATAGCAAATCATGGTCTGCAGCATAGCATTTGAACACTACTTCAGCTGCTCAGAATTTGAAAAAAAAAAAAAAACAAAACCCAGAACTAAAAAACAATTGTGCTTTAGGCTAAAGAGGCATCACAGAGGTCCAAGTGCTTCGTAGTATAGGTATAAGGCCTATCTCCTCCTTAGGTTTCTAATTTCAGAATAACCCAACATGAGACAAGCACCACACTGCAGACAGTTACAGGGAGACAGACACTTAGTCTGTGCCAGTGAGCCAGAGAACAATGCACGATCCTATGATATTTAGCAATATGGGTGTTGCCCAAGATGTCGCAGTGACACTTAAAACTTAGAGTGCTCACTGTGACACCTTCAAGATCCAGTTCCCTGCTTGTCTACATGGCATTGCTGGTGCACGCTCTGGGGTATGATGTGAGTCCCGTCTGGAATGGCAGGGGGAAACTTTGGCATTGCCTTACGCGGTTGTGCTCTAACGCCAAATCCCCAGACCCCTGCATTGTCTCACATATTGCCTCACACACTGATTCACTCTGCAGAAACTCCACACTTACTGAGCTGATCGTGTAGGTATGCAGGGAACCTGAACTGCACTGTAGGCAAGCTGTGGAAGACAGGAGAGTGCCTGGCCCTCCACAACCAGTGCAAAGCTGAGTTATGAGCAGGGCAGATGTTGTCTAGTTTGGCTTCTAAGCACACATATGAAATATCATTCAGAAGAATCTAGACTGTTCCAAAGTGGCACATGTGCCCTTGAAGATGGCCTTCCTCAGTTATCCTTAAACACCAATGGCACCCTACAATCAAACATGGTTTAAACACCCTGGCCCTGTGCCTCTTTACCCACTCCCCAGCATGCCAAGGAATGGGGCCAAGTGACTAGAAGCTCCTTCAAGGGCAATCTCAGAAACATGGGAGTAACACAATTGTCTGATGGGTATTTTCCCCTCTCTGGCCAGTGGTATCTGCAAAATACTCACCTAGCAGCCTCTGCAGCCTAACTGTGACATGGCAAAAGCAGGGGAAAACTTTTTAAGAACCTTAGGAAACAAACTTGGTCTGCTATAACTAAACTGAAGAAATGGGGATTTTGTAACTTGAAAGGTGCATTGTGAATATGTCTGCTCCCCCATTATGCCTGTCTGTGTCTCTCAGGAGTTGCACTTTATAGCTGGCAAAGGTGTTTGTCTCTTGGAAAAGGAGCAAAGTAGACATCAATAAAACCTATTGGCTTCAAAGCCATCCCTCAGTCTCAGTGCTAGTGATCTCCAGCCCAAACTGGTCTGACACTTGGATTGCTATGCTAGACAGCAAGAGAAGAGGAGTGAGCCTCCCTCTGTCTCACTAGCTAGCACCTTCCAAGTGCATGCTCCAGGTAGCAGAGAGTGATATAATGAGGAGAGTTTTCTTTAGGCTTCAGAAGAAAATGGAAGGTTCTGTCTCGTTGCTAGGAATCAATTGAGGTCAGTCTAAAGAGGACTAAGGCAACAGTTCAATTTACTTAGGATGAGCATATATCTGAGAAAGGACCTTTACAGACTTTACCATGCTAGGACCATGTCCTGAAGCCGTCTCAAGCACAGGCTCCAGAGCAGAAGGTCAAGTGTTTGAAACACCTTCTGAACAGAGATGATTCAGGTACAGTGAGCAGTTGGGGTGACTTTTTTTTTTCTGGGATTTCCCCTGTAACACGTAGGATAACTATGTTGTTCTTAGTCACTTGTCCAGTTAGTGGAGACCCCAGACTCTTTGGAGCTTGACCTTGGCAGAATATAGCAGATTGTGGTCTTTGATAGCAATTCAGGGGCAGGCCTGTCTCTTTTTTAGGTATTAATTCCAGAATACCCCAGCATAGGCCAAAAGTCACACATAGCCAGTGACTTAGCTAGAGCTATTTTGTTCCAGAAAACAGCAGTAGATTTTGGCTCCTGCTCTTTATGCAAGTCGCATGGTATACATAAACGGTGTGTCACGTGAGAGAGCATCTTCTTTCTTGACTTGAACTTCTGTGAAGCCTGGCCTCCAAGCCAAGTTCCTCCCTCCTGAACCCATTTTTCTATAAGGTATAGCTGGACAGTAGCGTGAGCCTACCAGTTCACCTGCTCAGAGCTGCCAGCAGTCACAAAGCGGGCCTACAACAAGCAAGCAAGGTGTGCAACAGCTGCTGGGATGGCCTGGCCATGAGTGCCACAAGGATTTGTGGGCTGGGTGCCTTGATGCACCTTGCAGTGTGCACTGTGGATGTACTTAGCAAGATCAAAGGACCTGTGACATGGATGGAGAAGCAGTGCTCAAGCAGAGCAGAGACGACCTAAGAAGCAACATCACAAAGCAGTGTAGAAATAGCAAGGAAGAATTCACATGTGATACTTCTGCAGCTGCAAGGGAGGTCCTAAAGAGCCTGCCAACTCTACTGTGCTAGGGTCAGAGAGTCTTATTTAGGACGGTGTTTTGTAATGCAGGTATTGGAGTTCTTACTTCTGGGATCCCAGACTGTCATCTGAAAGGCTAAAGTTTCAAGGCACAACAATTACTAACATGTAAGAAGTCCATATTTGGACTCCAGACCAAAGAGGGTTGGGTGAGACATTTCAAGTGTATGTTTGGGATTTACCGTCGCTGAAAATACGTCCTGTGAGTTATGGTACAAAAGAGATCAGGCATGATTTCTGGAGGGGATTTTTCTTGGCTCTGTTTATTTCATCCATGAATTGGTTATTCCACACCCCTCCCTGGAAACATTATAACTTTCTCCCCTCATTTGTCTTCCCCAGGAATGGTGAGCAGCTAGGGATCATCTGTGAGGACAATAAGTATGACTTCACACTGCAGGAGATTCGGGACATGAAGGAAATCGTCATAGTCAAACCAGTACGTTCCTCCCCTGGGCTGTAGCCATGGGCGGGCAGGCTGGGGAGCTGGTGAGCACCAGAGATGTCAGAGCACGTTGACATATTCTGTCCTTCATTCCACCTCAGGCTGCGGCCCATTGTTTTCACAGAGTTTCCTGGTTCCCCATATTGCGATCGGTTGTTTTGCATGCTTTGCCTGTACGGCTCTGACAGTGTGACCTACTGTGTTCCCTAGGGAGATGAGATCCTGGTCGAATGCAACTTTCAGACACTGGGTCGGTCAGGGACTACTTTTGTAAGTTTGTTTTTCTACCTACAATTCTTCCATTGCTTTTAAAATTAGCTCATCACCATTAAAATCTTTTGGGCAGACATATATCTCTTCCCCAAGCAAATACATCCCTGGCAAAAGCTTCTTGTGCTAGACACAATATCATAGACATACTGAGGCATGCCTTGCACAGTTGCTCCATGGCTAGAGAGTAGCTCTTCAGCAAGACCTTCCTACTTATGAACAGATCCCAAATCTATCTTGCATCTAATACCATACAAGCTAAATCTTGTCCAAAACGTCAAGTGCAAGTAGGGAAACTTGCAGCTGAGTTGGTTTTCAATCATTGAACACCTGGATTTAGTGGACAGGCAGAAGTCAAATACAGAAGCTGACGTAATCTGGCAGCTGGATCTGATTTGGACTTCTCAAAATATGAAGACATTCTTTTTTGTTTTTCTTATTCAGACCAGGCATGAGTTTTGCAGAAGATTCTGACTTTCTTTTTTTTTCTCTCTTTCTTATTTAAAATTGAAAGTCTGAAAGCAACAATTTCAGACTTTAGAACTTAGCTAACTTTTCAGAACTTAGCATATAAACAATTATTGTCATATTTCATAACTTATTTTAGAGCATATGCGATGCAGAGGAGTTAATGACGTTATTGCACTTAGAAATGTGCACAAGAAACTGAGATTTGACCTAAAGAGGGTTACAGAGTTTATATTCTCAGAGAGCAGCACTGTTTGATTTGGTTGGGCCCCTTCCAAATGTAGGGATCAACTGAACAATTCTGATCTGGATGTCACATTCAGTTAATTCCCTGAATGTTTTAGTTGAACTTTCCAAAGTTTCAGATTTTGGGATCTTGTAGACTGAAATACAAATACAGTAGTCTTCCTGAAGGAGAGAATAAGTAGATTTAGGTTATAAAACCACAGAGCAGCCTATTTATCAGGGTCTTGCGAGGATACTTTGATTCTCTGTTTCTAACTCTCTGACAAACAAATTAATATTTTTTTTTTCACCAGACAGGATCTGCATGAGCTGTGAACAAGAGTGCTTTCCTGAGGAGAAATAGTCTCCTCATTGTGTCTCAGCAGACCTCTGAGTCATCCTTGTGTCTTTGCAGGGTGGGCCAAGCACCATGAATGAGATGTGTCTCGCATTCCTCTTCTACTACCCTCGTAACAACATCTCCAGTTGTATGGGCTACCCTGATATTTTGCATGTTGTGCATGTACTCAAGCAGGAGGCCTCCGAGTGAGTCCTGAGTCAACATGTTTCTGGAGGTAGCAGAGCGAAATGTAGCTATGAAGAATGGCAAAAGGAAAAGATTATGAAAATGGAATGTTGCTGATAGGGAAGAAAGAGCCATGTCAAGTTGAGCTCCCTTGTTGCAGGAATCTATCATGAGCTGTGATACTTTAACAATCTCTTCTCCTTTATCCTTTTTCCCCCTTCCTTTCTTTTTCCCTCCTTCCTCATCTTCTCATCGTTTGTCTTCTCCACCTCCCCATTGCCCCTTACTCTCTCCCCAGTGCATTGGAAGGAATGATGGCCATGGACTTTGTTGACTGGAACAATGAGACTGTCAAAGTTGCAGAGAAAGCAGCCAAGGAGGCAGATCAAGTAGTCATCATCAAAACCATTGATGTAAGTCCCCCTTCTGAGCAATTTGTGGTTGAGGAAATGGACTCGGCTCTGACGTTCCGAGAGTAAAGCACAGCTGAGAGAGAGAGCCAACACACAACACCTTGGGTAACATCAACTATTCACAGCTTATCCATGGCTATAGGAACTGAAAGGGATTACGTGAATTACGAAGGATGCAATTGCAAGTAACTGTCCAAGACATATTTAGTCACCACTTGACTTTGAACTTAAAAAGATAAAAATTCTTCTCCAAAGAGAAAAAACACTCTTGCATCTTGGTAATATAACAGTGCCTAGGGGGTGATGCCATGGCAGTGCATTTTTGACAGAATGAGCAATAAAATAGTGCTGAAGGTCCCTCAGACAATGTGCGTACAAAGGGAGTTAGGATGATCCAGAAGATCCACATACATGAGACATAGCTTCCTAGCTCTTACTCGTCTGGCTGCATTTCAGTGCATCAGTCTGGTACCTCTACTCATCGTAGAGGTAAATTAGGGAAAAAATCTCTTAAGTTGAGAAAGGATCAAGATCCCATCTTCTCCTCTCTCAGAGAGCTTCTCTGCTGTCAGAGGGGAGACCCATGTTATGGCTTTCTCTGAGATGGCTAGTGACGCATCCAGACAGCAAGAAAACCGACTAAAACACATCCAAAACTTATGCTACAGTCTTGTGGCTCCCAGCTTAAAAACAGATCATGTAATTTTATTTTTCCCTCTTTCCTTCCATCCCCAGGAACTCCAGAGAACCGAGAGTGGTCTAATCAGAGACATTAGTATTCCAAGGCGGGCTGCCTGTCACAATATTTCTGGACACCTCTCACTGCCAGGTCTGAGGGCCACTGCAAACCTTCGTTTGACTGCAGTATGCACTTCTGAGTCATCAACCACCAAAGAAACTGCTTCACTTCCTCTTCTTTCTCTCACACAGCTAGTGTTTGCTTGGCTTATCTTGGCCTCTGAGTATGGGAAGTGAGGGGCAGAATACCAGAACAGACCACTGGCCCGCTGAAGAAGTCTCTGTAATTACCACCTGGTAGTGGGGTATTCCAGATCTGATGGCCCTGAACATGAGAGGATACTTACATAGTAGAAAATTGTCTCCCTTTGGAAGAAATAGGTTCAGCGGGCATTGGCAGTTATTTTATTTTCATAAAAAATACTTTCTAGTATAGTTTGTCCTAAATCGGAAAAGCCACGTACTATAAAGCACTAGAGGCAGGAATACAGTCATCTCTAGAATAGCTGCTGCTTAATTATTAAATCCAGAGCTTTCACAGATGGGCTACTATATGTATTTGCTCACTGGCATTTCAGTAATCATTATCTAGTCTCAAGCTATCTACATACTCCCTGTACTTAGGTCAGTATAGAAAACCAGGCTCCTTAGTTATTAAATGATGCGTTTGAATCTAAAACTAGTCCTGCCGTATCCAGCAAGAAAGTATATTTTCCAGTGACTGCATGGCAGGGAATTTGCCTGCTGATTGCCAGGTAATAATGAGGCAATGACTTGGCATTTACTGAAAAATAGACCTTATACACTGTCACACAGCAAACCTATGAATTCCAATTTTACAAAAGCTAAACCACTTGCTGTTCTCTTTTCTTATATTTTTCCCCAATGTATACTTGAGAATTAGAAGAGCAAATCTGATGATAGCTATGTTCTTTGTCACGATACTGACTCTCCAAAATTTCAAATTTCATCCTGGCGCTCTTCAACAAATTCTCTCCCCACTTTCCCCAAGGCAGAGTCTCTGCTTATTTTGACAATAATTAGTACACCTGCTAAAAACACCCTTGGACTTTAAAAGCAAGCATCACAAAAGAGAGTGATTAGGAGGGTAACTAACCACGCAGTGTGGATTCCTTCCTCGTTGGGTTGATGAACACTTATTAGCTAGCAATTATCTTGGCTAAAACTGAAGCATGGACAGAAAAAAAATAACATTTGCCTTGAAGGCAAGCTCATGAAGAGAGTCCATGAGATTCCAAGAGAATCATGCAGACACCCAGAGCCATGTCCCAGATAAAACATATCTTACTGAGATCACTGTGCTGTGCTTAGTAACATGATCTTCATTCTCACTCGCTTCTCATTTTCCCCTTCAAATTCCTATGGCAATCTATCACATTCCTTCTCACTCACAGCGTAGCCAAGTCACAGCAAGGCCAGTAGTACTGAGTGACGCATTCATCCTCCCTTGTACTTAATGAGGGCAAGAGGCTTTAGAATAGAATAGAACAGAACAGAATAGAATAGTTCCAGTTGGAAGGGACCTACAACAATCATCTAGTCCAACTGCCTGACCACTTCAGGGCTCACCAGAAGTTAAAGCATGTTGTTAAGGGCATTGTCCAAATGCCTCTTAAACACTGGCAGGCTTGGGACATCGACCACCTCTCTAGGAAGTCTGTTCCAGTGTTTGACCACCCTCTTGGTAAAGAAATGTTTCCTAACGTCAAGTCTGAACCTCCCTTGACATAGCTTTGAACCATTCCCACGTGTCCTATCAATGGATCCCAGGGAGAAGAGATCAGCACCTCCCTCTCCATTTCCCCGCCTCAGGAAGCTGTAGAGAGCAATGAGGTCRCACCTCAGCCTCCTTCTCTTCAAACTAGACAAACGCAGAGTCCTTGGCCGCTCCTTATAGGACATGCCTTCTAGCCCTTCCACCAGCTTTGTTGCCCTCCTCTGGACACATTCAAGGACCTTCACATCCTTCTCAAATTGTGGGGCCCTGTGCTGGTTTTGGCTGGGATAGAGTTAATTTTCTTCATAGTAGCTAGTATGGGGCTATGTTTTGGATTTGTGCTGAAAACAGTGTTGATAATACAGGGAAGTTTCAGTTATTGCTGAGCTTACACAGTGTCAAGGCCTTTTCTGCTTCTCACACCACCCCACCAGCGAGGAGGCTGGGGGTGCACAAGAAGTTGGGAGGGGACACAGCTGGGACAGCTGACCTCAACTGACCAAAGGGATATTCCACACCRTATGACATCATGCTCAGCATATAAAGCTGGGGGAAGAAGAAGGAAGGGCGGGACGTTCAGAGTGATGGCATTTGTCTTCCCAAGTAACCGTTACGCGTGATGGAGCCCTGCTTTCCTGGAGATGGCTGAACACCTGCCTGCTGATGGGAAGTAGTGAATGAATTCCTTGTTTTGCTTTGCTTGCGTGCGCAGCTTTTGCTTTACCTATTAAACTGTCTTTATCTCAACGCACAAGTTTTCTCACTTTTACTCTTCTGATTCTCTCCCCCATCCCACTGGAGGGGGGAGTGAGCGAGCGGCTGTGTGGKGCTTAGTTGCTGGYTGGGGTTAAACCACGACAGGCCCAGAACTGCACACAATACTAAAGGTTAGGTGGCACCAACGCTAAATACAGTGGGATAATCACCTCTTTTGACCAGCTGATTATGCTGTGTTTGATGCACCCCAGGACGTGGTTTGTCCTCTTGGCTGCCAGGGCACACCGCTGACTCTTATTGAGCCTGCTGTCGACCAGCAGATCAGGCTGGGTGGTTGGGCTTCTCCTGGCAGATTACATCTGCCATCAGTACAAAAACGAAATCTGGCATTTTCAATTGGCAAATGCTGCTATGAGCTAAGATACTTCCTCTAACAATAATTCACAGCACAATGTCCACATAGCTGCCACCTCGTGCTCTATGAAAGCATTAATCATGTGGGAATTAAAAGCCTGGAAAGCCTAGGGCTTGTCTTGTTTACACTAACCTATTCTAGTTGCTGCCTTTGCATGTTAAGCACCCTTCACCTTTCCCGAAACAGGCTGGACCAATCCCACTTTATGAATCCCCATTTGCCATCAGAAGTTACCTACAGAGGGGAAGAACATGTTTCTGAGCTGCACAAAACCCACATTCCTCAGGACACAGCAAGTCAGCTTGATTCTGGTTTAGAAGAGCTGTAGACACATGACAGAGCCCCAAAGTGTGGCAGGGTCCTGTTTCAGCAGCGTTGAGTACATTTCTCTATGGATCAGGGGCAAATGTATCATGCTTTCAGATGTCTGCTTTTGAGAGCACTGCCTTCTGGACTCTGCAGGGCTGCTCCCCGTGATGTGCCATGGGTCCACGCCAAGAGCTTCAGCCTGCTTCCTGGGGCTGACTTCCAAATCTCTGTACTTTTCTTCTCCTTTCCATGTCATGTAATAAAGCTTGTCTTTTCAAAATACAAAGGGGAGCGGGGACAGGATGTCAAGATTTGGACACTCAAAAGGCTACTAATGCCAGAACCACTTCTCAACAAAGGTGACCACATCAAGGCCACAACAGTATATTTAACATGCTACTATCAAAAGATCAATTAGAAGTAGGCTTCCCTTCTCATTATGAGTTTCTGTATTACAGAAAGAGGAAAGAACTTCCTCCTGAAGGTTAGAGAGGGGAGGGAGCTATGAGTCATCCTCAGTCTAGAGTACCATTTTAAAAACAGCAGCGAGGGGGAAAAAAGGAGAAGGGGGAGCAAGAATGTCAGAAAATCTCAATTACGCTGACTTGAACTTGACTGAATCAACCAGGCCCAGACTACAGAAGGTCACTGATGTCCAAGGTAGGTCAATCGGTCTGCACTGAGAGTTCTTTGTATTCTTCAGCCTCCCTACCACACATTTTGAAAGAGTGCTGTGGAGCACCAAAACCCCAAAGAGGACAAAGAAAATAAGGGGGGCAGAGCTGTGCAAAATGCACAGGTGGGGTGTCCATGTAATTTTTTTACCAAAATAAAGGGGACTGTTATAAGGTCTACTTTTCATTTACTGAGGTGCAAATGTGAGGGGGAGCTTCTTGTGTGATATTAAGAGTAGTTTGTATCAATTTTGGAGATTATTCCACAGCTGAACATCAATTGATCCTGAACCAGGCATGTTCTCACGCAGCAGACTCTGATTCCTGCATCAAACAAATCAGGAGATTGAGTGCCTAATGTTTCTGTTGTTTGAAGCAGTCTCGCATGTAGCCTGTTTCTGCTTGCTGAGAATTGTAGGCATTGCTTCAGGGTTTTTCCTCCTGGCTTTGTCTCTACAAACTACTTGTTTAATAAATCAAGCATAAAATGTTTCATGGACAGATTTAGTTTGATTTAGTATAAATGACTTTGCAAAATTCTAACCTAAAATTTATCTTTCTTTATTGCACTAAGAATGATTACATAAACTTTCGCACTGGTTGTGCTACATCTGCATAAAATTACATCCTAAAATAACAGATTTCATCACCTTGTGTTTCCTTTTCTTTTTTCTTCCCTTTCTTTTTAACTTTACTATCTCATTGACAGAAATAGTAGTTTCTATTTCTTCCCATCCTGTGCTTGTCTTTTGCATAAAGTGTGATCCCTTGGCATCTATTTTCAGATGGCTGGAGTTTCTAATGTCCCAAGAAACAGTATTTCTATCACCTCTTTCAACAGGTTACTTCACAGCTAAATTGGCAGGCACCCACAATAGATGCCACCTGATTAAAAGTTCCATTTTCCTTATAATTTAGCCCATGTACTCCTACTTACAGCTTTTATACAGCTTTTACAGCATTTTTATCTTTCTTTGCTTGTACCTTTCTGGAAAACCCCTATCAACTCTTTTCTTCTATGTGTTCATTTATGCACAGTATTTCCCAGTGATTGCGCATATCTTAAGAAAAGAGCTCAAACACTGCCTTCTGTCTTCTTTTCTTTTTCCTCCAGTTTACTATTTTCTCTTTGACAGTGGATTCCTTGGATCAAATGCAGTGTTCACAAAGGAATGAAATTAATTCCATAAGCCAGAAGAAYGCACTTAAACTCCTAGAAGACATTAACTCTGTAGGGTGATAGAAACAAAGGGGATCTGCTTTATATCAGGATGACTTTGAATGTTTTATAAAATTGCAACATCGTATTTCTTACTTTCTACCCCCTTTTTATGTGTCCCTGCCCTTCCTTTCTTCCCCATGTGCTTTCTTCCATACTCGTTTGTATTTATTATCTGCAGATGTTAGAATAGTTTTCACTTTTCTCACCGACTTATTGTTAACTAGTAACCCCTTCAAATTTAGCATGATCTGCAGTTTTCAGGTTTACTTYGATATTGTAGCCATTCTCACCACTCACATATGGATATGAATTGAATAAGACAATCAGACAACCTTAGGCAGTTTTCTCCACTTCTGTTTAGGTTTAAAATGTGTGTGCGTGTGCCCATGTCTTCTCTGTTATCGTCTGCACTGAAGATAAACCAGATCTGTTTCTGCTTATAGCAAGTCCTCTAAGATGTGAATGCAATGGACAAAAATATTATTTGGGCATAGTTAAATACAGTCACATAAATCAGCTGCTGTCATCTGTTTAGCATTTCTCATTATTTCGGTCATTTTTGTTCCATTTAAGTTGTTTCTCAACTTTCTCTGTTCTCTGTTATTTTTGCCTGGTTTTAGGTTCTACATACGCAGAAGTGAAAGTGCAATCCCCAGACGCAAACGCTGCAGCTAGCTACGCATCGTCCAGTGAGTTTTTAGCTGTYTTCTAGAATGATATGAATTTAAACAACAAGAGGAGAGGAGTCTGTTCCTTTTTTTCTAAAAATGCAGTGATATAAAACCTTATGGGAGACAGGAAGATATAGCGGTCTGCTTTGTATAGCCAGAGCAGGGGGCAGTTGATGTGTCGCGTTATATGCAACTAAACACTTGTTGGCTTCACTGGCATAGGAACACAAGGATATTTTGGGCCAGACCAAGAAACCGTCTAGCCCAGCCTCCTGTCTCCAACAGCGGGCATAAGTGAACAACTAGAGATGAATAAGGAGAGGGTAGGCATATATGATAACTTCCTGTAATACTTTCACATGCATGCATCTACTCAGGGACTTCCTGAGACAGGTGTGTTTGTATTTACGTACCCTCAGTGGATTTCTCTTCTACAAACTTGCCCAATCTCCTCTTGGCTCTGTACACAGCCCTGATTTCTATAACGTCCTTTGATCAGGGGATCCACAGTTCTTCTTGACATCACACAAAGAACCAGCTGCATTTTTTCACTCTGAGCTGGCCTCCTGTTAGCTTCAGCTGATGTTCCCTGAAAGAGACAGTAAGCAGCCAAACCCTATCCAAGGTCTCCATGACGCTCAGGATTTTATATAACTCYGACATAGCCTCTTCTTAGTCACCTCTTTTCCATACTGCAGAACTCTAGTCTACACCGTCATTTACCGCTTCCCTTCTCTGAACCTTTTGCTGTATGCTTTTTGAAATAGGGGTAGTAGAACTGCACGTGCCATTGAAGGTAGAGGCGAATCACGGATTTGTAAAACCATGTGGCAGACAAACCTTCGCTGATTTTTGTTCGTTTCCTTCCTGAATAATTCCTAATGCGTGAGGTTGTAGAGCCTTCATCCTAGGAGATATTCAGAACCTGACTGTGCATGGTCCTGGACAGCCTGCTCTAGCTGACGCCACTTGAGCAGGGAAGTTGGACTAGGTCATCTGAAAAGGTCGCTTCCAACCTAAATGATTCCGTGACTGTGTGGTCAGGAGAGCAGACCTGAAGTTCACAGATCTCCTCTAGAACTTTTTTATTTTTTATTTTTAATTCACATTAGATCTGTTACCTTCTAGTCCCTGGGTGCAAAGATAGCTTTAAGAGTAATTAGTAATTACGGCATTAGTAATGCAGCTGTCTCACACCTAATGTCTCTTGGAATTTGTTACTATATCCATTTTTTTATTTGGGCCATAGGTCTTCCAGTTCAGGCAGCTCCTCACAAGGAACTGCCCTGAAATGGAAGATCTGCCCAGTTCACACTCAGTCAATCCTGATACGAGGGATTAGTTTAGCTTCTCTACTATGGCCTTATATTCTGAATGCTTCCTGGATAGCCTACAATCCACCAGCCTGCAGATCTCCAGCAACATACCTTCTCTTGATGAGTTTGAAGACACAATGTGTTGGAAACACATGTGCTCGAAAACACGTGTTTGAAGTCTTTTCCTTCTCAACTTCTTTTCTGCCTAATTGGTTTTTCTTATATATAATCTTTAATCTCCCAGGGTTTGTGATACTTTCTATTTTCTTCATTTGATGTCTACGGCTTTGGAAAGTTAACGATCTGTTTCTAATAGCTGTGTCAACCTCCTTTCACCTGTTCCCAGATCATTCTTAGTAAGTGCCTTGTATTGGCCATGTGTTGCCAGGATGCTGTCCTTCAATAATATATAGCCTGCCTGTGTGGATTTAATTCTCTCTTTGCAGCCCTTTTTAGCTCTTTTTTAATAAGCTTCCTGTAGGCCCCCCTTTTACCCATTAGCACTCTATTTTTCCTTACGTAGTCCAGTAGTATGATGTCTCTCTCTTCCCTTTAACCGCTTCTCCATATGCATAGCATATAGGGATGCTGTTCACTTACATCACCACAAGCGTCCAGAGCCATCTGGGAAGCATCAGGACATTCGGTCTGGCTTCAGTATGCAAATCTAGAAGGCCACAGACTCTTGGAGGTCCTGTGTAACATCTTCCAGCTCTGTGCAGCTATCGGATACCTGAGGGTATCTCAGATGGCAGAAGCCACCCATTTTCAGTTACCTGACATCTGAGTATTTTAGCCTAGGGTGGGACATTCCAGGTCTTCCCAGCTTTTTTTTCAGACTTCTAGTATATGTGTAGAAGCAGGTGTGCCATAGCTRCAGTTTGCTTCTTACACTTTATTTAAATGACAGTCAGTTCTGCACTTTCTGCTTGACTGTTTCTACACCCTGACCTTTCCTTTTCCTGAGGACACAGTGGTTTTGAAGTCACACAGAGTGGTGATATCACCCTAAACTGCTCTTTAGCCTGTGTCAGCTTCCCTTTCCTCATGTTAAGAGTTACTTACAACCCTCAGCCCCCGTCAGTTGGCTCTTATTAATTTAAAAAGTTACTGAAAACCTTCTAGATGTCATGTCCAGCAGCTTGACTCCCTTAGGGCTAAGATGAAATCTGTTCCTCCAGAGTGTTTGGACACTCTGCACTAGATGTGTCCCAAATTCCTGAAGAATCAGAAACCTGGATCCTTACCCCATCTTCTCAGCCAGGTGCTAAAATGCTGCCTTTTCATTTCTCCCTCCCGTCCTGCATAGGGTACTGGGACCATTTCTGGAATTGCCACCTTAGGATTCCTGGTCACCAACTTCCTTCCTACAAGCTTCCATTTTGCCACTGAAACTTCTCTCTGCCCTTCCCAGTCTTGTTGGTAACCACATGGACTAGCGTATCAGTAGAGAGTTTGCACCTATGAAATAGATTTGTTGATTAGTGCAATCAACATGTTTCCAGGGTGCAACCATTTCCTGACCAAACCTCCTCAGGCAGAAAACTTGAYAGCACAGAGTTCTTCTTGTGTGCCGCCTTCTTTCAAAGACTGGTTTAAAATCAGTCTAGTTTAATACTATACTAAGTATGACAGCTTCTTAGCATCTCAGTAATTCAAATAGTAATGCACAAGCAGGTGTGAAAATGAGGTTACCAGATGGAACAGGCCAGATATTGACTGCAGTTAGGATGAAGATTCAGGATGGCTTCCTCATTTGTCTAAAACAGTTTACTTTACAGAGCAGGGGCAATAGCAGCCAAACCCTCAATTTGGTTTTCAGATCCTGGTTGTCACACAGACACCGTAAACTTCAAAGATAGCAGAAGGGGTAAGTAAATACTCTAGCAGATATGTGAAGCAGGAAGGGATGGAAAGCTCTCCTTTAGCTTTTAATTCAGTGTCTGATGAGTCCAGTCAGCCACTGAACTTATTATTTGTCCCCTCTTGGACCTGCTTGTGCTCTATAGCGCTCAGCCGGTATCCACTGAGTTGGCAGACTGATGAATATCGCGAGGATCCCCTTAAAGTAAATCCTGAACAAAAGTCCATAAACAACAGGCAAAACAGAAAGAGGAGACCGTTCAACTCTTCTGAAAAATTTGCTTTCTTAGGGAGTGTAACATGGCAGGACCTTTATCTGGTAGSTTGATTGGGTTTTGCTTCCATCGTATTTTGAGAGGGCAGATAAGGATCCCAGTGAGCACCTAACTCTAGCATCAAGTGCAGCAGAATTTAACACAGTATTCTAGGCAATGGCAGAAGGGTTCAGGTTGAATGTCTGTCGTGGAAAAAAAAAAATGTGTCCACAACATATCTATCGCAAGAAGAACAATCATCAGAAAGGACAGCACTGAAGGGCTTTGCCTAACTCGAAAGAGTTGTCTYAGTGTGAGCCTGAAAAGGGCATCTTTGAATGAAGGCCAAGGATTCCTTTCCCAGTTGTTCCCCTAATCTTTATTTTTGCTGTCTATCTGTAGGTAAAAGCTGTTTCTCCAGAACACGGGTCGCTGTATTGGTTGCTGTGATAACCATCCTACTGGTCTTAGCGGTGGTTCTGGTACTCCTCTGTAAGTCCTGCTAAAAATGTATTACCAGCAATTAATTTGTGACTCTCACCCACTGACTGACGTCTGAGTCATGACGTCCAAAACCGGTAGGAACAGAAGGCTAGTTTGAAGGCACASGGTAGTAGTTTTTAGCCAACCGTGGCCGTAAGAAGAAATCCATAAAAGAGTTGAGTGGTTTGAAAGTTTAAAATTCCAAAAGAAAAAAAAAGCCAAAACCCAACTGCAAAACCTGACAATGTTCAAACAATAAATAATTTATTAGACAAATGTTTTGAAGAAACAAGTAAAGATTAGATAATGCCTATTAGTAATACGATTGCTATCCATGAGAATATCTCAAGGAGATGATCTTGTATCATGTCACCAAGATGTCCACACCACCAAAACTCTTTTAATAAATATGAATAAAAGCTCATTTGAAAGAGGTAGCTAAGTCACAACTTAAGGGAATTTGTTTGCACTTTGCTCGAATGAAAGCCTAGTACTAGGTCTCTCTGTATATGTATCACTGAGTTCATAACAATCTTTGAACTACGTAAAAAGATATATATATATTTTTTCAGAAAGAAAGCATTCTTATCTCCATTAGAAAAAAAACAAATTTTAATAGAGCCATGTGGTACTTTCCTTTGAATATTTTCAAGGAATCGTTTTAAAATTTCAGATGTGGTTGCTTGTTTCTTTTCATCCTTTGATAGTTGAGCAAGCTTCAGAGGCTTCCACAATCAATCACACTCAAGTCCCAGAGTTYGCCACCTACTCAGAGATGCACGTGGAGACACTCTTGTGAAGACATGCCAAAACCTTTGATCCATGGAACTTAAAAAATAGATTTGGGGGGAAGTAATTGTTTTTTCTTTTTCAAGATCAAGAGTAAAGGGCAGATGTCTGATAGTGCTCTGACCTTTATAAAATGTAAAATACGACAGAAAGGGCAAAACAAACAAAAAAACCCCAAAACAAACAAACAAACAAACAAACAAACAAACATAACAAGGTGAAACTACCAGCATTTAATAGAGCTTTAAATCCCCAGCTGAATGAGGGGTCATTAGACTTTGATTCAGGTCTGGCTTCAGTTATAGTTACTTTCTTGGGTTCAGTACTGCCTCAGTGAACCGAAAAAATACTCCTAAGAAACTTGAGATCTATATCAAACTTGAGAAACTAAATCAAATTAGTCTTTATTTTCAATAGCATACAGGTTTCACTTGTACTCCAAATGAAAACTGTTGCCATTTTGACTGTTTTATTTCTAAGTTTTAATTTTATACGAGTTTTCCATACGGTTTTGTTTCGCTGAATATACTGTTGCTGATGAACAGCTTGTTTAAATGAACTAAACTGTCACCTCTTGATATTGCTCCATCATACAAGAGCTCTGCAGGCCAGAAGACATTTTCCATTTCTGTTCATGAAAATGGCAACAATTTTACTCGGTGGAACCTGACCAGAAATTTTTATGATTTATGGTAGTGTCATATTATTTTCTTTTTTCTTGAAAGAAAATTTCTCTGCTAGAAAGTAAAAAATTGGCCCTGCAGTTCACGAGCTGATCTTCCAAGAACAGGCAGGTCTGACTTTGTTTCAAATGCTCCTTCATATGAATTAAATTTTGCTCTTTTCTGAAACCAGAAGCTGATATCCAGCCTCAAGATATATGCATATAAATGCATAGAAGCATGAAAAACATACGATTTCCAGCTGATTTTTCTGTTTTGTTTTCCCCTGTTGCTCGAGGGATTCAGTAAAAGGCAAAGGAAGCCTTGACGTTCTCAATTAGCATATGACAAAAGCACCATAAAATTCACAGAGTTAAGTTGCTCCAATTAGAAAATAACACATTGTTGCTTTGTTAGGTTTCAGTGCCTTTGAACCGTTTTCAGTAATGCTGCTGTCGGAAACTCTCAGACAGATTTCAGAGTCAAAGGTGACAGTACTCCAGGAGAAAATCTTGACCACCGTTTCTGTGTTGGAAATTGATTTCCATCCAGTAGGAGAACCAGCGGGGTGGTGTTCATTTCTGTAATGCATACCAGGATGCATTCATTTCTAATTTTTCACAGAAATGCATGCTTTAAAATTATGTTAGGTAGTTTTATACCCATATTTGGTACTATTATATACTAAGGACTTTAGGGTATCCTTACAAGCAGTTCTGCAAGCTTCCACCCACAGGCTCAGGGTATATGCAAAACCCAGCTTCTTCATCTTCAAAAATGAAATGGTCCTTCTATTTGTTCATACTATGGTTTTGATAACTTCTCCTGAAGAGTGAATTCCGTTTCCCCCTCTTCCAAACACATGGCTGCTTTTTCAACTTCTTAGTCCTCAGCTTTAACTTCATTATTTCCACCACRATTATCTGTTTTAATACTCTATAGACTACAATGCATACTTCATCATGCGTATCTCTGTATACAGGTTTGGATGTAATTCTATACCCCAGAGCTTTAAGAACCTTTGTTTTCAAATGTTCAGGCATGCATCTTTCCTTGGGGTTTTTTTTTATAGCGATATCTAAGACTCAACTTCTCCGACACCAATATACTGGAAGTTAATCCCTAAAAGGAACAGGGCAAATCATACAATTTAGTCTCCACAAAATTAGACTTTTATCGATCAACTTTGACCTTTGAATTGTAAGTGTAAAAACAGTATTATACATTGCCAGCGTTTGGTTTTAGGTGCTAAAGTGAAACTTTTTTCTCACACCTCCAAAAGTCTAGTTCTTGCCTGCTATCAGGAAAGAAATGTGGATTAGTAGGGCTTCCTAGGCAGTGTGGTTTTGAAGTCTATAGTGGCTTTTACAATTCATACTTCAGCCATTTGTAAAAGAGTAGTTCGACAACTGTTTTGCACAGGGAGTTGCCAGCTCATTACGATCCCAGTAAAAAAAAGGCACTCAGACTCTGTAAGGTATTATTTAAAAGGCTATTTATGAGAGCTAATGCTACAAAGAAAGAGAGGACAGTATAGGAAATCCTAGGTCCCTTCAGATGCTGGGAACCCTCAGCAGAATTACCGAACAGAGGAACTTGGTCCAGGGGCTCTGTTTTCTGGGAAAGCAAGTATAAACTTTTCCCAAAATAATACTGATATTTCATACTTACTTCCTTCCGTCACTCACTGTCTGGCTCTAGGCTTACGGAAGGAGCTGATTGGTCCTTTCTACTAAAATTGAGATTCATTTATGTCACTGCTCGGTTTGGAGTCTCTGGTGGTCCTTGAAATCCTTCTGGAGAGATATGTGGGGAGAAGTGATATGTTGTATAAGACAAGCATATATTTGTTCATTACTTCAATGCTGAGTATTCTACTGAATCATTAATGTAGTAGTTGAGGGGATATTTCAGCCATTAGGGGTATTTGTAGTTGCTGGCCAAAAAAAATCTTTTTACGATTGTCATAGGGCTAGAAGTTGCTTCATTTTGGCTATGAAGAACTCTCTGAGATGGAGTTGGTGGAAAAAATCCCCACATGTCAAAGGCTGGTCAGGTTGTTTCTCGCAACAGGCAAAAATGTGCCTAGTGAAAGGCATTCCCTTTCCTGAAAACCTTTGCCTTGCCTGTATTCTTTGTTTCTTGAGGAAAAAATTAACTTCTGCAGCATTCTCTGAAAACTGAGTATCTTATCGGAGTAAGATATTCAATCAGGGCACAAATGCTCCTCAGGATTTTTGTCAATAAAAGTTGGGCTACAGAGAATGTATTGGAAGCAGAGATGCTACATTTATGATAAAACAACCTATTTTTGCCAGAGRTGGGTACAAGGCAAAAATGGATTCTCTGTAACAGAGGCGCTCATCTCTCAAACTCAATAGTTACTTCTTGTCGGCATAGTTGTGACTACATTCTGGTGGGCTCAACCCCTTCCAAGGTATCATTCCTACTGCACTACAGGGTCTTGCGTCTGTAAGGATGCATAGGTACTAGGGAAGCGGTTCTACCCCAGGGAAAGTAAGAGCTCAGGATTGCCACCTTCCTTGTTGATAGTTGCAGTTTGGATGCTTTGGACTAGTAATCCATCCTTTCACTACCAATTTTCAATGTCCAGAAGAGATTAGGTGTCACCTAATCTAACTGCCACTCCACTTCTTTTCCCTCATCTTATTTTTCAGCTTCCTGCTTGTAAACAAAGTTCTTCCTTTAATATTCTGTTTCTTTTATTGTTTGCCTCTAGTATGAAGTCTGCAGAGATGTCCGTTCTTTCATGCGCCATGCCATTCTGGTACAAGTCTCTTAGGGCTTTCTTTAATTCAGTCTTTTTTCTCATTTTATGTATTCTTTTTTCAGGAAAAGGAATTTATCAGTTCTGGTCTCAAGTATAAGAATTCTACCCCTACAGGTTTTAGTTTAACGTTTCTTTACTGTTGTTATTCACCCCTTCATTGTTCAACTCCAAATAACCTCAAAAATGCCTCCCTCAGCTTTGTTATAGACAATTTAGTAACTCCCAGTCAGTTGAACTAATAATACCCATTCACGGCACAGGCAATTGTGTCTTTAAAGCTGAGGTTTCCTGAGCAGAGAAGCTGGGAGGACATCAAGATTTTCTTACTGCTACACGGAGCCGGCTGGAACAACATAACCCTCCTCACAGCCTGTTAACTGTGAGTGATCCCTGAACTCCATACTTCCAGCAGAATCTAAACCCTTCAGGGAGTTTCTAAACTGATAAAACCAAAGCCCTGAGAAGACATGAAAAATACATAAAAATCACATGAGCTTCTCTAGTAAACTAAGCATAAGTTTATTTCATCTGAGGCCTCAGCTACTTTCTCCACCCTCTCAAAATTCTTTTTTTCCTTTCTCTCTGTGATAAATTCCTGCAGTCTAGCTAGTCATCAGGTAATAAAAATTAATTTGTAAGCCTCCCTCCACGGTCCCTTTTTCTGGGAATCAGAAGCCTCCCATGGAGCACAAATCCCTCACAACAACTGTGTCAGAAGAAAGAGGAAAACCAAGGTTATTTCTGCCTGGGTATCTGCTTTAAAGCCTAAAATGAACACTGTTGTCTCATTTTGGTCTGGGAGAGCAACACTGTTAGATCAGCTTCCAGCTGGGGCACAGGTGTGCTCTGCCTGAATATCTCACCCCAGTTGTTTCAGGGTAGGAGCGGACAGTGACCACAGCTCCAAGCTGCGTGGGAGCACGCTTAACCAAGGACAGATTGGCCTGAGCACTGATCTCTCAAAGACGGCTCTTAGTTCTTACTGCTATAGTTACGTGTATACTCCACACCACATTTACCACTACTCTGAAAATGTGCGGAGCATTTTTTGTTGAGTTTCAGAGTTAGGCTCTTTGGAAATCTGCTCCATAGTATGGTACTACAGGTGGGGTTTTTTTCAATGGAGGAGCAAAAAGGTGAGGAGTAGGTGTTCTGTGTGGGGCGATGGTGGGGGTCAAAGAGGTCCAGAAGAGCTTTAACAGTGTATGGCAAAATGGTCAGCCACTCAAAGCAGAAATTGTATTCTTATTTCCAGATTATCCAACTGCAAGCAGCCCACCTGACTCAAAAACATTCTCCACCAGCTATGAAGAGGCACTAGGTAGGTAATCCTCTGCCATTCAAAAGACAGTTTCCAGAAGCCTGTCAGATTGCCTTTTAAGGTGGGGGGGTATAGATTTTGTTCAGAAGAAAAACAAACAAACAAAAAGCCTGACATCTCAGGAATAAACAACCTTTTCCTGTACACTCATAGGATGAGCTCTCAAGGCCAGAGACATTTCACATTTTCATCTTCTTTAAAAGTAGTGCTTTGTCAGCACTGCATTACTGTTTCAGAGGGAAGAAGAACTGATTTACTCCTCTCATGAGAGTACAGAGGAGCCCGTGGCTGGGTGAACGGACATGAATGTTAACAGTCCCTTTGGTATCACAGCGTTGTAGTGAGCATGATGGATCAATGTGCGCGTACTGCTTTTCAAATACCCCTCCATTCTCAGCTTGTTAACTAAGTGCAATTCCCTTTTTCTGTTTAGGAGCTGCTGGATAACCAACACCAACTGTATCACGCGGTCCCTGTCTCCCTGAATCATATCACCCTTTCCAGGTCCCACTCTCTGTTCCTCCCGGTACCCTGCCTGGCCGTGGAGAGAAACCTTCTTTCTTTTGGTAGCATCACTATTGCTGTATTTTGCAGCAGGCAAATAAGACTTTTGAAAACTGAAAGCTGTTTTCTGCCCTGACCGTTTCTCTTTATCTCCTGAGCAAAGATTTAAAAGGCTGGATAATGTTATCTGTGATTCTACTTCTCTGACTCATGCCTAGTGACTCTTGGGCTGGTATTAGCTACAGAGACTGGCAGGGATACCTGGTGGTCTGGTGAAAATTATAAGCAGGACCACACAGGTACCCTTCTGGCTGTACCTTACTCTCTTACCTTTCTTTCGTAATGGGATCCTTTCGTTAGTGTGAACATGGATTTTTTCCACACCTGTTCTTCCCTCCTGCAGGCTGCCCCCCATATTGGAAAAAAAAGGGGAAAAAATGCTACTTCTTTTCTGAAATCCAGGAAAAAAAAGACTGGAACGCCTCCCGTAAAGAATGTACTGACATGAATTCAGACCTGGTGATCATTGACAACAAGGAAGAACTGGTGAGATCTAAATTCATGGGGCTGCTTCGAGGGTTGCTTGACCTGTATGCCAAAAGGCTGATGGGTTACACCTGTGTCTTCTCATGTTAGATGTCTTTGGGGGGTCTATAATCTACTGCTAGCCGTATACACCAAGCACCTCTGTATGGTAGCAAACACCTTCACAGTAAGATGCGTCTTGGTTCTTGAAGTCTTGTATCTGGAAGCTGCTCTCCCCAAGCATGCTCCCATGGGAAGGAGCAAACTCTCTGCCTACCTGACTTATGTTTTAAAGGGATTTAGCACACAAACCAAGACCAAGCAAGTCAAACAAACACTCATTTGTGAGAGCCATTGCTTTGACGAAAACTGAAAAGGCTTTCCCATCACAATCAGAATAGAAAAGTGTCTCCAGGTATCAAGTCACCCCCGGCTAACTACAATGTATACCTTTAATGGTATCACAGGTGTATTATTCTATTTAGTCTATTCCTAAGAAGCCCCAGGAAGAGAGATGAGATCAAATAAAAATGGAAAAACTCAGCCTCTGAAGCTGTGGAAAGAGAAGGTGTGGCTGGATGCACACTGTTCTCTCTGTGTTGGCTATTTAACACTAAGCTTTCTGTTTACCTTTGGTGAAGAAAATGGAATTTTAATGTATTATCATTGTTTGTTTCCTTTCTAGCATTATCTTGCTTCACAATCAAGAGGTCATTACTACTTACTTGGTCTCACATACTCTAAGAGCGAGAAGAAGTGGAAGTGGATTAACAATGTGGAATATAGCACGGACATGTAAGCTTATTCCAGCAAGTCACTGTGATGCAGCGTCTGGAAACAGTAAAAAAAAAAAAAGAATCCCAGAGCCAACAACAGGGAGTACAAGCGAGATCAGGGACTGCAATTTGTAGCAACATGGTTCCTTGAGATTCACGTGCTTCAGCACATCTCTGTGACAAGTCAAAGGGAGCCCATAAATGAGTCACGTGGGAACACAGGCATGTCGCATCAGGATGGCAAGAGAGGACACAGCTGTAGTTCTGATGGGGAAGGAGGAATCTGACTAGATGGAGTTCAGTGGGGAAAGAAAGGATATACCAGCCAGGTACAAGAGGGAGTGTAATGTCAGCACCATTGAATGGAGGCTACCAAAGAAGGGGAAGGTCTCTGGATGGGAAAGCATAGCCCATACACTTTTGTTGAGCTCTGGGGAAGAAAATTAAGGAATGGGAGAGAGACTCCAACAAGGCATCTTCTAATCCTGCTGACAATAATATAGCTTGGCAGCAAGGCCAGGTGCCACTCTGTCTTTCATGGAAGTGATACTGACTGCATTGCATCCAGCTAGGTCAGGAATGCAACTAAATCCGACTTTCTCTCCCTGTTCAGGTTTACTATAGGAGGAGACTTGACTGACTATTTCTGCACTGTCATTGGACATGGCAAAGTAGAAACTGCAYCTTGCGGTGGATCCTCAACAACACAAAATATGTGTGAAAAAGCTGCGAATATTTCAGAAAGGCAGAAGGAGAACTAAAAACAAGAGGTCCAGGCAGGAATGTCATCCCCAGCTTCCTGTAGGAATGGCAGATGGGATTTGTCTCACTTATCTTCATCTGACTAAATATCTAGTCAAAGGGACTCTCACAGGCTCCCTCTAGACACCTTGCCAAGCTTAGCACATTCTTTCCCAAGATGGGTGTCTGAGACTGGACGGATGCCCCTCTAGAGGAGCCTGCATTTTCACACATTAGGGGTCTGGGTGACTTGCTCATACCAGATGCCTGACTTTCAGGCAGCCACTGTTAGGTGGTATGAGTCCAACCTCGGTGATAGGTGTGATCACAAACAGATCCTATCTCACATAGACACATGCATATATACATACACCCATACATTCACAGTCCCGCTTGTGCACAAGGAGACACTTCAAAGCCTTGCCATGCACTGGTCTTCCCTGCAGCCACAAGTGAAGGTTAACACATATTTATATTTTGGATCCTGTAGAAAAGTGCAACCACACTCATTGCCATGTGTCATAGATATGATTGACAGGACAAAGCCAGATGTGTGTGTGTATAAATTTACTCTGTAAAAGACTGTCTCTGTTAAAAAACCACACTGGATACATTAGCCCCTGTGGGGCTAAAATGTGATTCACCAAAAGGGAAATAATCCTACACCACAGCTCTGTGCATAAAATCACCACTAGTCCTGTGTAGGTCAGGGAAAGTATATCATCAGATTTAGACTTAGCTCTGCTGGGGAAGTGCACAGGATGAAGAGCAGTAGAGATCACCAAAGCCTGAAAACCAGAGTCTCAATAATAGCTCAACTGGGCAGAAAATACTCAGATCAAAAACACAGTTACCTGTGAAGAAGCTGGTGAGAAGTATGAGAGTGACCTATGGAGAATGACAACACAGCGGACTGTCCTGTTTTCCTTGGATAATGATCAAAGGAGAAAATCATGCATGAAGGTTTTTCCTGCACAGAAAAGTTAGAGCCAACACCAGAAACAGGTGGCATCAGTAGAGCAGAGATGTGACCAGCAAACAGGGAATATTACCAAAGCTCTTCCAATGTGCTTCAGCGGCTCTTGGGACCCTGGGGCTTTTGTGGCTCCAAGGATTATCATTCTTACCGTGTCCCTTGAGGCAGAATCATTCCTACTTAAAATGGTGCCATTCATGGTGCTCTCCTTCATCTGCAGGATGGAGAAAGCAAGTTTCACCCATACAGGGGTTTTTTGGTTGGTTGGTTGGTTGGTGTTTGTTTGGGGGGGGCAGGTTTCTGTGTTTTTCCTAGTCCTGGTAGCTTATGCTTGAGCATGTTGAGTACATACCAAATCTTTGGAGAGGAAGTTACCAGACTCTGCTAAGTCTCTAATGAGCATGTACAAACTGAGATATAGGGAGGCTGTATTTAGGGGAAAGGGTAATTTCCCTAGCAAATTTCTAATCTCCATCGGTGGAGATGCTATAAAGTTTCAGTGAAATGGCTGTATCTGTACTTTTAACATGACTAAGAATGTGTTTTTTTCCTTATTTCAGCATTAGAAATAACAGAATTACTGACCCGAGGCTTAAACTATGGGTGTTACTCTTTGCTCCATCTATAAAAAAAGAAAAAACCAAATGTTTCTAAAAGTGCCTGCTGATACTGGCTTGCTTTTGAAAGGCCAGCTTTGCTCCCTCACCTACAACTTTCTTTGTTAAGAAAGGGACCCTTCTATATGAACAGAAATGTTTGGCATAGCCCGGACTGGTAGGAGTTTCCTACAGAGCCCCTTGCTCCTCCCGGTCCTAGACTAGAGTCTGAGTGCAAGTGAGTGGTACAAAGGCTTCCTACAATTAAGCCAGCGCTTGAATTCTATGTTGCAATTAGTATAACTATTTTGTCTAGGTGTGATATTTTCTTGAAGCAGACTGGTCAGTTATTTCTCTCTAATGTAGCTCTGATATAAGGTAGCTTATACTTGTAAAGCATATTCTCTTTCCTTCGTGAGCTGAACAGCAAAGTGACTGTATAGTAGCTATGTCTGTGTGATTAAAGTTTTAAAACTTTCAGCATCATAAAGGCCTAAAAATGTGTGAACATTTCTTTGCGACAGCGAACCACCAGTGTAGCAAGGCTGTGAAAAAAGAGTAGTGCAGTCCTAGAATGTATTGGATGAATATTTCCAGTAGAGACGAGACGTATTACTACCATTCTACAGGAAAAACCACCCTTATCTGTAGTAATATGAAGAGTTCAAGCCACCCATGTTGAACCTGAACATCAGCTGTAACAAGTTCAGAGAATAATAATTAGCAGAGCCAGAAAATGGAGAGGATGGATCTTACAAGAGGTGATTAAGAAAGTTTGCATGGACTAGCTTAGTGAAATGACACATATGGAGGAATGCATTTATTGTCCATAAGTGTATGAGAATTGGTCAAGATGGAGGGAGAAAAGTTGAGGTGAAGTATAAATCTGGCATGAAGTGAGGAATAAACTGTCCATCTTAATTTTAAGATGAAAATGTGATTTAGGGTGAGATATGTCAGGATTGCATTGAAAACCAGTCCAGTGTTAAAAATAAAGCCTGTCCAGAAACCATGTATTCATTTTAGGATATAAGTTGTTTTTTTGTTTTTTTGTTTTTTTGTTTTTTTTAAAATTTGCTCCGAAGTCTATGTTCCCTGATTTCCAGACCTAGTTTTTTAGAAAATTTAACTTGAAATCATAAATTTGATGATCATGTGGAGTTTTGGCTGTGCCTCCAAGCAGCTGAGACCTGGGGCTCTGGATTTGGCTCTGAAATGTACAACCGCACAAGGAGAATTTTACGGATAATTGTGATCAGAAATGGGGCAGTAATACCCAGCACCTGGACACTAGACTGTGCCAAGCTCCTCCAAAACACAAGCAGTTCATCCATCCATAGTAAAACAGTGCCTCTCTATGGAAAGGGCCAAGGTCTAGTTGTAATAGCTCAGAGGAAATGAATTCAAATATTTTATATTCTTCACCTAGTTATGTGTATTTCACACTTGTGGGACATAATGACTTCAGCGTCTACCTGAATTCAGAGTCCACCTGAATTCCAGCCCTTGTACTTGTATGTTCTTACGCCCTGTGACAACGCAGTGCAGTTCTCTGCTGCTTGATCTTTTTTTCTTTTTTCCTTTCACGCTTGAAGTTCTGCAAATCTTTCGGCTGATAAAAAAAATAATCAGTGTTTTCTCCTTTGGAAAAAGATCTGCAAGTGGACGGGGGAAGGATTATTAACGTAATGTCTATTCTAGGAAGTGAAATGGGCTGGTATCCTTTTCTGACTCAGATGACATCTGATCTGACACAACTCACTTCTCTGCAGCGAAGCTCTCCTTCCAGAGCAGTTTGGCTGCATGCAAACTATGTAACCAGAATAACCCTTGGCATGTGCTAGTCACCAGATCATGCTCAGCTTTTTGTGGGAGAATGCAAGTGTTTCAGGTTAAATCTGAGCAAAAGAAAGTGTAAAAACTCAACAGCACTGAGTTTTAAAGCAGCCTGCAAGCAAGACAATACCCAGGAAGGTTTTGCTGCTRTTCTTATCTCTGTCCTTCATATATTCTGCTTTGTCCAATCTCTTTTACAGCACAATGCTTTCCTCAAACACAGCTCGAAGTGCTAGTACTGAGGTCACAGCCACAGATCAGGGCCTAGTTTGGCAGGTGCAAATATACGATTAAAAGATGCTTTCTCTGCAACCCAAACACAGGACAAGAAACAACTGATGGAGGGGACGAAGAAATGGATGTGATTCTGTGGTTGCACCATTGGCCAAGGAATGGCACACCTGTACCTGGACCATTGATGGAGGTACCCTCCACCCTCTGTGTATGTGTGTGATCATTTGCATTCTAACTACATATCTGGTTATATCAAGGGAAGGAGATCGTTGGATGGTGCAAATTTCTACTTTGGAAAAGAGAGAAGCGCTCTTTTCCTTCATTATAGGAAATAACAGATATGATCAGGCTTCAACCAATGAGTCCAAAGGCCTCATCATGGAAACTCTTGCTAGTCTTATCTTCTAGATGTGTAAGGTATCAAGGGACATTAGAGATGCACTGGTTAAGAAAGCAATGGGCATGTTGATAGATAAATTAACAGATGGCTAATATTGGCATAATAATTTGATAACAGATCCTCTTCTAGCATATGAATGGAAGACACCATGATGTGCTACTTTCTCACAGCTTTCTTAGAAGAACAGAATATCGTTGAGGGGCAAGGAGGCAGAGTAAGGAAAAGAACTCATTAGAATGAGCTTGTGAGTTGGAAATAATCCTGTCCCCGGCAAATGACCAGAGGAAATGAGAATCATCTCATAGAAATCAGTTACTCAGAAATAATTGACTATGTTTCTGCGTATTTCAGAGAAGGCTGTGGACCTTGAGAAGCGTGCGTGTGTGTGTGTGAAAAGGATGGTGAAGTTGGAAGTCTCAGGAGGATTTAACATCCATTATACAACATAGAGCATGACTAGTAGAAGCAATATCATTCATTTTCATCGACATTCTCAAAAACAGCCCAGACACAAGACAATAAGGATGAAGATTCTGACTTTCTTTTTTTTCTTTCTTTCTTATTTAAAATTGAAAGTCTGAAAGCAACAATTTCAGCTGCGCTGTAATTCAACTAGATGTTCTGAATGATCTGCCTTGTGCCTACCCACCCTATTAGATTACAAAAGTGTACTCAACTTCCATATTGGACAGGATTGTGGGATAGGAGATAATGCCAGACCTGAAAACTAGCCACAGGGACACGTACCTATAGACAAGCACATTCCTACAGATTAATAAGAACATGGATGGCATCACTATTTAATGGTTTAGCAAGTTCCTTGGAAATGGATCTGACTTTGGCAGATGAAACTGCATTGATTTTGCAGTGAAACGTAGAGATTCCAAATTTCTATTTTTATATATCACAGACAATGAAGATTTGTGCAATTAAGCTCAATGATATGAGAAGAAGTACAATGTATGACTGTTTCTCTAACAGTTTCTCCCTGTCTCAGTGTATTCTAGATAAAGCTCTTATGAAATTCATCCTGAAACAAACCACTTTGTATGAGGATGTAAGTTGAGATATTGTTGATGGAGAGCATCAGAAATGAGAAAATGTAGATGAAGCTTCAAGAGCAGCAACTGAATCTGTATCCAAGGCTATTTTAAAAATCTACTCTAAAACTGTCCTCAGATGTATCCATCACCACTCTATCTATTTTCGGTGGCAGAGTAGAGATTTTTGATAAGCCAAATAGCTTTACCATACAGATATCATACTCAGGATTCTCACTGCATTTCATCTTGAGAGAGAGATCTTTTACAGCATTTCATTACTTTAGCTGATGCATAATACTTCAGGATTCCTGCCTGAAATTTACAATTTGCTTTTAACTGTAACATAAGGGTAATATCATATAAGATTAATGTACCATTTTTCTTTTAGATCATTTGATTTGTACTGTATCTTTTATTGTATCTTGGTGCATTGAGTTTAATTCCTTTTATTTACACCACAAACACCTATAACATACCTTGAAATCCTCATTCTCATTTCCTTCTGTTGGATTGCAAAATTCAAGTTGTGCAACTGAGAGGTAAACATAGTGTCTGTGAAACAGTGGACAATTCTAAATAAATTATGTTAACAAAAAAGAAATCAGCATCAAGAAATGCATATGGAAAGGATGATGAGTGGCAATCTGAAGTATTTAAAAAACATTTTTAAATGGCGTCCACAAATGCAGTGTCTGTCTTTTATCCATTGGACTTGCTGATGTAGCAGTATATTTTCCAGGACTGCCCTCTGAAAATACTAAAGTGAGATGATGTCACTGAAAAAAATACCAACTTCAATAGCAGACAGCTTCTATAGGACAGTCCCAGTGAAATTCCAGAGCAGCAAGAAAGGGGAGAGAATAAGAAAAGCAAAAGTGAGAAAACTCATGGCTTGAGATGAAGCCAGTTTTATACATGAAGGTAAGAGGAAAAAAGCAAGTGATGCAAAAGCAGTCACTCACCACGTCCCACAAGCAAACTGATGCCCAGTCAGTCTCTGAGCAACGGCCACCTTGAAAGCCAACCCCCCCATACCTCCTTCTTTTATTGCTGAGTAAGATATTATATGGTAAGAAAAAAACCTTTGGTCATTTTGGGTCATCTGTGCTGGCTGTGTCTCCTCCCACCTTCTTGCCCACTCGTGGTAAATGGAGGCAGAGGGCAGAGTTGGAAAAAGAGAAAGCCTTGATACCGTGCAAGCACTGTTCAGCAACAGACAAATATTAGTGTGTTATCAACACTGTTTTAGCCACAAATCCAAAACACTGCACCATACAGGCTGCTATGAAGAAAGTTAACTCCATCCCAGCCATGCCCAATACAATCTCCACCCCTTATTCTGTATCATTTGCATCATGATCATATCCCCTCATCAACACCCACCCCATCCTTTGACATATACACAGATGTCATTCCCTTAAGTCTACAGGCCATCCCCATCAAATGTTGATTCCAATATCCATTCAAATATCCATTAAAGTCTGTTCAGTTAATTTAGTCCGTGACTTGGCCTCCATCTGTTATGGTGGTCACTCAGGACAGGAGAGGTTGCATGTTGTCATGGATTGTTGGGTGCTAAAACCAGTCTGGGCAGGGTTATCGCTGCACTTGCCCAGTTTCTTGTGAGGCTCTTATCCTCCCTTGGTTCAGGTGGTTCCTGCTATAGTACTTCCTATAACACACAACTCAAATCAGGACTTATTTTCCCCCGAGGTTAAATCTCCTTGAGGTACCTGCCAGTTTTCCCCATCCTCCCACATTACCCCCCAAGTGCACCCACGTCCATGAGTGGAAGCAATCCCACAAATGGATTCACCTGTTCCCAAGGGAGGAACAACCCGCACTGTTTCCCAGGCAGTTCCCTTACATGTACTACGGTAACCTTACCTCCTCCTACAGTGTATAGGGCCTTTGTCTGGGAAGGGCCAGGTCAGTTAGCAGAACCTCTGGTGTTAACCAGCCAAGTGGCTTCTGCTAAATTTACATCCCAGTGTTTCCATGTCCCAGCACTCATCACTCTCAGCATAGTCTTTAGCAGTTCATTGTATTGCTCAATCTTTCCAGAGGCTGGTGGGTGACAGAGGATGTGATACACCCAATGAATGCCACGTTCCTTGGCCCCGGTGACTATGGGATTGTTTTTGAAATGGGTCCCATTGCCTGACTCAATTCTTTCTGGGGTGCCATGTTGCTAAACATCTTGCTTTTCAAGGCCCAGGATGCTGTTTTGGACAGAGACATGGGTTACAGGGTACATTGCCAACTACCTGATAGTCATCTCCACCATGGTAAGCACATAACGCTTGTCTTAGCAGGTTCATGGCAGCAGTTCCAGTTGAGAACATGCTTGTTAGTGCAGACAGGCTGCTTCAGCAGCCAGCTGTTACCAAGGAAGCAAAGGACAACAGAATGTCATAGCAAGCACCTGAACCTCTCCAGTTCCTCATTGCCTGTCCTGTTCTTCTCATCTGTGAAGTTAAAGGTCCCTGGGAAGGGTGTATCTTTGGAACTGAACACAAGCCTGGTCACTGATACCTAGAAGAGTGTTAATAATATCAGATATTAGCAGATGTTTGCAGGGCATTTACCCTTCCTATCCAAGAGAAGATAGTGACTGCCCACAGTGTCACTGTGAGCTTGGGAAGAGCTATTGCTCTGCCCTAGGCAGCTGGTGCACAGTGTTCATCACATTCCCCCTGGGACATATGATGGGTGAGACATATAAAAGGTGAGAAAAAATGCTGAAGGCATTACCATGATTGTCAAATTTTAAAGTGGTTTTCTTTTCTGGCTTAGTATTAAAATCCAAGAGCCAAGAGCTCTGACATACTAAGCCCTATCTACTGTAATTATCTCACCCCTTTACAGTTTAAGAAAACATTTTGTAAAATGTAATTGCAGGAATCTACTCTGTGTGTCTTTCCTGCTCTCTGTTGAATCTTAATTACTATGTCTCAAGCATAAAGAATTTGATAGTGTAAACTGCAGTTACACAAAATTGACAAATGTCTTCTGCCCAAGGACAGGGCTTTGCAGGAGGACTGGAAAAATGTTCCAGACTCTTTTACTGCAGACAAGGAAAGCTAATTTAACTGCAATTACTATTGAAGAGAGCTCTTCACTTTAGACTACAGTCCAGGTCTCCCCAGATTCTCTTTTGTGAGGATATAATCTTGTCCAAACACTGGTATAAATGGACACAAAACAATTCTTCATGCACCTGCAAACCAGCTATGATTTTTCAACAGGAAAGTAAAAAAAACATCCTTTTAGAAATCCTACAGGTGAATTTCATGCTCTGTTATTAATTTTATAAGAAAGACAAAGACACATTCAAGAAATGGCATGAGCCAAACCAAGAGCTCCCCACCACCAAGAGGGAGTTGTAGGAAGCCCGTACAGCTCACTAGCTCAGCAGAAAATCAACCCAAGAAAACAATGCATCATTTCTTTCTAGGCTGACAAAGTAAACCCAGTCTCAGAGGGATCCAAAGAGCACGAAAGCTGGTGTGTATACAGGGAGGGCAAGCCATCTCATCACTTCAGATGTTTATGACACCAAGACATAAAAAGATTTTAAAACCCTTTTCTTTTTCCACCCAGGAAGAACCTTTTGTGATCTAGTACCTCTTGAAGGTCACATTGTCACTCACTTACAGCTTCCACTGAAGTTCACGCAATACCCTACATTCATCGGTTTTGCAGATCACTTGAACTCACTTGCGTGGTGTTTCTCATGTGTTTTCTTCATTTGTCCACCAAAGAGAATTTCATTATTAAGAAGACACAGGAAGTCACAAAACCCTCTTCTTACAAGCTCCTACCTGGTGAATCTTGTCTCTATAGAAGATCACACAGCTGCTGTCTACCTCAGCGAAGAATCTGTGACATCTCTTATTCTCCAAAGTTTGAAGAATTACCTTTCTTCTGCGATGCACAATCAGCGCCATTTCACAGAAGCTCCTTGTGCTGAGTTACAGCTCCTCAGCTGGGCTGCCACTTGCCTGTCCCTCTCAACCACAGTGGGTCAGAGATATAGAAAGACAATCGTTTGCACAACTGAACACATCAGTACTTTATGGTAAAGACAGAAGCTTCTTTATACTTCGGACCAATTCAGTGACTGCAGACTGGTCTGAAGGTTGGGCAAACACTATTCATGTCCCTGTCTATAGCTGTGCCCTACTATTGCCACTAAATTTCAGCAAAGAATTTACAGCAAATGGAATAAAAATCATATGGTTCTGTGCTTTGGTTTCAGCCAGGTCTTACTTGCAATGACCACAATGAGTCAAGAAACTGTCTAGTCAAGAAATTAGTCTGAGTCCATACTGATGTGAAAGTAGATTACATAGGGAGAATGATAAAATCTAGACAAGATAGGGTCCTTGTAAAACAACAAGAACTTAACAATTTCTGAACACAAATGAGGCAAGACCTTGTTAAAAAGTTTCCAGTGATAAGACCACTGACTCATCGATATGCAGTAAAATGGATCAAAACTTTCAGAAGCATTTCAGAAATTGTTAGCATTTCCTGGCTTTATATTAATACATTTTGAGGCTATGCATCCTTCTATTTTTTTTCCAGAACACAGTAGGATATATATCTTGAGGAAAACAGACACACGCAAACATGCCATCCCACACAAATTAATTCGTCACCATTAAGAGCTCTATTCATTGCCTAGCACAATTATGGTACACTTTATTAAATAGATTATTCCATGCAGAGTTCCACATTCTCACACACCATGATACAGTCTCTGTACTTTTTAAAGTTATATCACAAAAGACAGATGGACACATGACATCCTGTACCTTTCACTAAAGCTCCCAGTGCAGGGACCTGGAACAACACACAGCCTCACTCATTCCCTGGCAGCCATTCAACAAGTGAGAAAGAAACTCAATCATGTTTTAAACAACTGGTTTATTACACAGTGCATAAGTGATCTATGGCAACAACCTGTAAGTCACGAAACACATTTTTAAATGTTTGAAAGAAACAAAATATTGCCAATGCAAAAAGGAACAGAGTGTTTCCCAACCCTAGAGGAATGAAAACTGAATAAAGGCGTAACTACCCCATTAATAAAAGATGCCATCAAGCAACGAAGCAGTCCTCTCGCCAAAATCTGACACTGATTTGCTAGTACTGAAAACAAATTACAAGGATAAAGGTGTTCCAAGTTCCTCCAAACAATGAATTCTCAAGCATCTTGATCGCTGGACCAGCCCCACTGAAATCACCCACCCAGGAAACTAGCACTCGGGTTGTTCAAAACAGTAGCAACGCACTTGCTGATGCCACACTTTGCGAAGCTGCAGCTGAAGCTGAAAGTCAGACCAGAAGAGCAATGATGGGTGCATTGCTATGTGCCACTGTCTTGAATGGGTTCACTGGAAAAAAAAAAAGAAAAAAAAAAGGTGGGGGGTCTTATCTGGAGCTGCAAGAGAGAAATGAAATTGGTCGGTAACTGTGGCAGGCTATGCTGACAGCTGTTACATTCTGGAGTCAACATGCTTCTATACACTGGAGTCAGCATGTTTTACGAGTGGTATCACCTTGTGCTCAGGAAATCTGTACTGTACCCACAGAGCTGGCTCTCTAGAGCAATGCACGCTACACCCGCCAGCGCTGGCAGTGAGCTAACTATGGAGGACCCTGAAAGCCATGGAAAGCCTACAAGGTTGAGTCCTCTTATGCTGAAGAAACAGAGTAGTACATGTTACAGCCGCTTTGAAGCTAAGACAGAAACTTCTCCAAGAGCAGACACCCAACAGTGACAAGCCACTGGGACTGTACTAAACTACTTATGGATGCACGGCTCTCGCTGATGGGCAGGAGCTGTGGAGATGGCTTCACACTCCCCAAAATCACTAGCCATTTCTAAGCTATCTTAAACCACTACAGTTGAGACATAGTCTAAGAAAGAATGAGTAGGTCAGTATGTCCGAAACTTTCCTTTAGTCTGCATTTTCTTGGTGTGGCCATGTCAAAATATACGCCTACTACATGAAGAGGCTTTTTGTTTTAATTTCTCCAATCAAAATGCAAACCTAGGCAAAAAAATAAGAACACAAAAGGAGCTCTCCGTATATTTTTTCATGATTCAAGAAAACAAGCAACTAGTCCTAGTTTTAAAACACTCTAACACAGTGGTCTGTCCTTTGATGGCCAGTTTAGAAAAAGGATTTCAGAACCTGGCACAAATCTTTTGCTACAACCAGACAAAATGAAGACAGTGGATGGCCTCTCACTCCTCCAGGTACTTGCTCTTCTGCCTCACTTCAGATTAACTTTTTGGTGACACAGGCACAAACACTAGGTATGTCTTTTGCACTAGTTATAGAATCATGGCAAGACTTGGTTCATGTTCCCTTCTGGCAGACCAAGGAGGGTTTTTGCTACCTTCTTGTTCTCCTCTAAACAGCTGTAAATCTTAGTCAGGCTCTCCTGCATTTCTCTTCGTTGCCCAATGTTTCCAAGACCTTCTTCATCTGGCTGTCTCCTTCTTGCTGGTTTTTCTTTGTGCTTTCTCCACCCTGTAGTTCTGACAGACCCTGATTACCAGAAGACAATGGCTTCTTGTCCGCAGGTGAATAATCTTTTCTGTTGATTTTTACTGAGTGTAAAGGCTCTTGGGAGCTAGTGGATGAGTCAAAGGCCTTCTTCACATGTGGCATTACCAAAAACTACTACTTTGTGTGACCTTTTATTTTGACTCCTCTGTTGGACATTCTCTTTTCTAGGGAGGCAAGTGGATAATGGGGAACTATCAGTACTATCCAAAGGAGTGAAATTTGAGGAAGGCACAGTAGTACCATCTACTTCTGGTGAACGTGGAACTGGGGAAAGAAAAAAAAAGTCAAAGAAAGAGTTTGAGTTGTGACAGGATGTAGAACCCCAACAGGCTGGAATAAACGCAATTATCACTTTGGCAAGTAAGAGATAAAAAGTGGAGGACAGAGGGGTTCCCCTCCTATTTCAACCTTCAGTTCCTTGAGATCCTGTGCTGCACAGAAGAAATTGCCCCAATTTGAGGCAACGGGATAGTTTCTTCCTCCCTCTTTTGCCCAGAGGAAGAACTGCAGAGAGCAGCCAGGCAGTCTGCAGGCTCTGCAAACGGCTATTCAACAAGCCAAGGAAAGGACTCGCAGCAACTCAGAGCCTTCTGCACTTTTACTTCACTTAGTTCACCCTTCCCCAAAATTGCAAAGTTCCCCCAAAGCTGTCTCACCTACAAACAGAGAAGACATACCAAGGCTGCAAGAGGCTCAGATATTTAAAAGTCCTGCCAAATATAGTATTGCGATTTCCATCCATAGCAATGACAGCTAATAAATACCACTACTCTGCTAATCTCACCTGATGATACTCTCACATCTGAGGAAGGGGCTGAAGCAGGTGGATCCATCACTTTCTTCTTCAGTGCAATGTTCCTAGAGGTGACCTTTTGCCTGCACTTCACACACATCCTGGACCTTGCAGGGATAGGAGTTGGCAATACTGAGCTCCATGGTCAGTTAACTGGAAGGAAGCAGGAAAGGCACATAAACACTGTCTATGAGCACATCTAGATTAAGAAAAAGACAGAACGAAACAAAGCCAAGAGAGGTGTAAGTAGCCTGGAAAGACATGGAGTAGTATGGAAACTAAAAATGCTGTGGAATTGCACTGAACAGGGAAGACAGTCTTCCCTGAAAGAAAAGCTTTCATGAAAGCTTCCATGAAAAGTGAAGCACACTTTGGACACATACTCCCTCTATCCCTCAAATACTGAACAGTATGAAGGGATTCACCTTAGCTTTGTGACACTAGGACCCAGACAATTCCTCCCTTGGACCTGGATGTGCCCTGGTGATCTAGACACAACCTGTTAACATATAGCTCAAGCTATAGGTTGATGCCAGGCAATGACACATCAGCATCATGTATGTTTGCCTCTCTCATGCATCAAAACTCAGAACAACACCTGCCTTCTTTGGAATAACCAGTATAAAAGGAGCTGTAAGAAACAACTCCCAGACTACATTTAGTGAATGGGCAGGAGGATCCTATTGATTCTTTAACACAGGCTTTTTTCCTTTCCCAATTTCCTTACTTAAACAGAGGTTAAAGCATGAAACTACGTGAAGTGGCTTAGAATAAGGTTTCACAATAGGACATTTAACAGGTCACTGCTAATTCAACAGATCACTGCTGCCAAAAAGAGGAGATCCTGTGCACTCATCCTATGTCCTCCCCTCTTCTTGCCACTTACCTCGAGACAGTTCTTGTTCCTATCCGACTACATGCAAAGTCAATTCAGCTGACCACCTCTGGAAATTAACTCAGAAAAAGCAAGGTGTTTCTTTTCCTGTGTTAGCAAGCTGCATGAGTTTATAGTGCAATCAGATGAGTGACAGAGAAGGAGCAATGGGGGAAGAGAAAGAACTACATGCAGGTGACTAGAAAGGGAGTGAGACAAATACAGGCTGGGCAGAGAATGGATTGAGAACAGCCCTGAGGAGAAGGACTTGGGGGTGTAGGTTGATGAGAAGCTCAACATAACCCAGCAATGTGCGCTTGCAGCCCAGAAAGCCAACTGTATCCTGGGCTGCATCAAAAGAAGCATGACCAGCAGGCTGAAGGAGGTGATTCTCCCCCTCTACTCTGCTCTGTTGTACTCCCCCTCTACTCCCACAAATCAGGGAACCAAAACCACTGAAACAGGGCAACAGTTATTTTTCCAGCTACCTCACTTCTATTTTCAGCTGTAGCACCATGTGGTCAAGTATACAGCAAGGCCAGTTCATTGGGGAGGACACTATGGAAGTGCAAATAAGAGGAAGATGTCCCTGGGGCTCTATAGCCAGCACTGCTATAGACCCAAAGGCCTAAAAGCTCTATCCACCCTTGCAGAACTGATTTCTAATGTTTTAATGAGATCACAGTCCTGACAGTTCCAGTGACTCACAAAATCATCCCACAGAAGACAAGGTCCTATGGCTATTGCCAACAAAATTAAGCAAGGAAGTCTATGCTAAAGGTACAGGTTCAAGCCTACTGGGAGTTTACCAAACTGGAACAACTGAAGTCACACATGAACCTAACTAGGAAATGATGGGAAGAATTTTTTGGTTCAACTGCCTGTTTTACAGAAACTGAATGTGTTACAAGTACACAAAGAAAATGACCACGACCCTTCAAAGTATTACAGAGTCATCTAAGTCACAGGGTCCTCTGGAGGTCTCTAGTCCAGCCTCCTGCTAAAAACAGGTCCAGTTAGAGCAGATTGCTCAGAGTCACGTCCAGTCAAGTTTTCAGTATCTCCAAGGATGGACATTCCACAACCTTTTCGGGCATCTGTTCCTTATTATCTTCATGGTAAAACATTTTTTTCCCTTTTATGAAGCTGGAATTTCCCATGTTGCAACTTGTGTCCATTGCCTGTTGTCCTTTAACTGTGCACCTTTGAGAAGAGTCCAACTCTGTCATCTCCGCACTCGCCTATTACCTAGTTTTAGACAGCCTTCTCAAGTCCGAGCAAACCCAGGTCCCAAAGCCTCTCCCTGTACATCACGTGCTTCAGCCCTCTACCCCTCCACTAGGCTCACTCCAGTGTGCCAGCTTCTCTCTTATTCTGGGCCATCCCAGGTTGGACACAGTACTCCCTATGTGGTCTCACAGGGGTTGACTAGAGGGGAGCCATCACCTCCCTCAGCTGGATGGCTATATTCTTCCTAATGCAGCCCAGTATGTGGTTGGCCTTTTTTGCTGCATGGGCAGTCTGGTGACTCAGCTTCAGGAGTCTTGAGTCAGAAGAAACACCTACCTGTTTCAGGTTGAGTCCTCTGGAGTCCTTAGCGATCCAATGTGTGTTGTCAAAGGAGCTAACAGCAGAGAGGGCAAAGGGTTTTTCAGTCAGGACAGTCAGACAAGCAGACCACAGCCACCAAACATCTGAGATGATCAGATATTAAAGAGGTGGGGAAACACCTCTTATAATGTTAATTTCTTCAAGAAAGGATTGGGAAAGCTTCTGTTTTTCTTTCCTCCTCTACCCAAGGGCTCTCTAAAATACCTCTCTCTGCTCATCCTTGCATGTCTAAGACCCTGATTAGTTGCTACAATAAATGCAGACTGAGGGTATTCTGTAAAACTAATTTGTAAATCAAAAAGCTCCCTGTCCATTTATTCAATACACATTACAGGATAACTTTCTCCAAAAACATTTTGTGCCAGCCAGCTATAACTGCATAGTAGAGCACAAAGTGCACTTTGCTCTGGCAGCCTTAACTTCCCCTGGTCTCAGCCAGACCCAGCAAACTGAGTACTGTGCAGGAAGCCATTACTGCGAACTGAGAAGTGACCCAGTAGGCCACACCAGCTCCACCCATGTTGCAGCATACCTATCTCAGACACCCAAAGCCATACAGGAACAAGGTCCTGAACCATAAGCGTACACCTCTGCAACACCTTACCATAAACTACACAGCTCCGTTCAGTGTGGTTTTGCACATTTTTGGTTTGATGGGGTTTGGTGGTTTCCCCAACTACAAAGCCAAGGTAGACCAAAGTCAACCCTGATCCCTCCAACCCCCCTCCTCCCCCCTGCCCCAAGGATTGCCGCAGCAGGTCCTCCCTTGCATGCAGGCAGCTGCAACTCTGCATGTGGAGCCTGCTGCTCCAGGCTCTCTGCTGCRGCCAGTCCCACTTCCCAAACATCTCCCGTGCTACAAGGCGGGGGGCTCTGGGATCTGGGGCTGCAAACAGCATAGGTGGGGATGAGTCTCCCTCCTCCTACATAACGGGCTGCAGGAGGAATTGCTAAAAGCAGGAGCAAACCCCACGAGCGTGCTGCAGGCAAGGGCGGTCCCTGGGCTGGGGAGAGCAAATGCGGTGCGTGGTGTCCCTCGTAAAGCAGGCAAAGCTCTGCTTCCCGAATTAAAACCAGTCCCTCTGCAGAGGAGTCAGACCTCTAGACAGATACCTTCGGTCAGGTCAGATCATGGTCATTATAATGTCATATTTATCATGCAGATTTTGAGATACCACAGACTTTTCTTTATAGTTTCAGTAACTTCTGATATACCTGTGAGATGACACCTTGTCCTGGCCTGAAGGGTTACCTGGCCTGCGGGTGTGTGGAGATTGTGACTGTGGGTTTGCAGGAGTCTGTAATACACAAGGACATGGAGGCTTTTATCCTCTAAATTTCTCTGCTTTATTACAGATTACCACAATACCACACAAATCTCCACTAGCAAGTAAACTACCACGAAAAAACACCACTAGCAAGTATACCTATGGTTAATAAAACGAATATATATATATCAAGCTATTATTGCAAATTACAACCACCAATCAATAATACAGTATCAATCAATAGTATAGCAACAATCAATTGTATAGCAACAATCAATATTACAGCAACAATCAGTAACAGCAACAACTGTACTCCAAGAACAATGCAGTGCATACTGCTAGAATAGTGTGAGAGCTACCTTCATTGCCAACCTCTGAATACCAGCTCCTCAAAATCTCTTTGAAGCTGTGTCTTCACAGTGGCAGAAAAGAACATTTTGCCTCATGCATGAGCCCTAATGTAATTGGAAAGTGACATTTACAGTGGCAATTCCACAGTTGTTTGGTACTGGAAATGTATTATAGGTTCACTCCTCATTAAGAAATATTGCGTCAGAACTTCTTAGAAATGACCCAAAAATTGCAGCAGCATAGTTCAGGGTTGCCAGGGTAAAAGGCACAGGCACTGCATTTCGAAATGTTTTATAAACTGTACAGTATTGGTATTTACCGTCATCAGTGATAGTGTTTTCTTTGTAGCTTTATGCATGGAATCTCTTGATCTAGTTTTAAACCTGGCTGATGCTCATTTGGGATGGGAAGTGTCAGCAACTCCCTCCATGCTGGGGATTGCTGGCACTCAAATGCCTCATGCAACAGGTAGGGAGGAAAGCCCCACATCTCTACATTGCAGATCAACCTTTCCCCAACCACTGTCCAGAATATAACATCTCCTGGCAGAGCCTTCTGCTGCTTCAGGGAGGCTTTTCAAAGCTGATAGCTTCTAGTTTGGTGCAGAGTGCTACACTGAAAAGGCAAGGTGTTAGAAAAGAGGGAAACTCTTAAAGCCATGTAGGTCTTCAAAGAAGCAGCCAGCACAGAGTGCTGTTTGGAGCAAATGTAGTTGTGAACATCAGCACTTAAGAAGAGATTATGCTGAGCAGCTCTGCAGGTGATGAAGATATGGGTCACTTGTGCTAGGAGCTGGCTTGTCCCTTCTGGTCCCTGGCAGAAGATGGCATCATTCATTACCATTGGCACTTGAAATCTGTGCAGAAATGAATACGGCTCTGAGCTCCTCCTGTCCTGGACAAGCTGGCCTTCTATCAGGAGGAAGACTGTTGTGGGATCCTGACAAAAGGAGGGCCTGTTTCTGTTCTCTCACCCTATTATGTCTTTGGGGGAGCATCAATGGACAATGTCTGCTGTGCTCAGGGTGCTTTAATGGACCAAAAGGTGCAGTGAGGGGTGCTCTGCTTGGTGTTCTCCTCTAGTTCCTTATTTTTAACCTTGTCCTCACTTTGTTTTTGTCCTTTTCTGCAATCAATTGCTTTCTCTCCATGTTCTCTTTTTTTCTTGCTCCCACACCATTTTTGAGGCAGGAGGCAGCATTTATTTTTGTTATGGATGGAAAAACCACCCCTATGGATAGAAATAAACAGTAGAGGTAGTGGCCAGGAAATGAAGAAGGACTGGACCCCCACACTTTCTGCAATTCAGTAGGTGGGATATGCCGAGTGCTACAGTAGCAGGAGCATGCACTCCTGCTCCTAGAGAGCTCATTTCCTAGTACCTACCATCCTCCCTGCACGAGCAGAAGCAGAAGCAGGAGAGCTACCGTCACCACCACAACCTCACTACATAAAAAAAGTTGCGCTAGTGCCTCAACCCATGCCTCCATCACCATCTGCACCTTCACGGTGATCTCCCTGCCGCCCCACACAGTGGGAATCATCGACCACAACTACACACTATCACCTTGGCCCACATCACCTACGGAGTGGGGAGCTGGTGGCCCTTTCCATCATACCCCACAGCACATCCCACAAACACTGACACTGAAAGAAGGAAGGACAAAGTGGAGTCCCCTCCAAGCACATGCTCCACACTGCTCCTGTGCCTTGCCCTTCTTGATCCCTTCCCCCTCTCTCTGCTCTTTCTTTTTAGTTAAGAAAACAGGAAACAAAAAAAGGTATTACTCTGTCCTTACAATGAAGAGATACTATTTTGTACTGGGCAGTCAATTGGCAAACAGTTCTTGTTCCTTTCATAGACCTTACGGGGTAGTATTTGTCTCAGCAGCTTTTCTTCTGCAGACCATAAAGATATATGTGATGCAGTTGGCTACACTGGCTGCAGAGGAGATAGAGAAAGGGCTGGTGTTAACTCCACGCTCACTGGAGAACAGGCCTTCAGACTGCACTGAACTGATATTTCTGTGCACCTGAGGAGTGCCACATTTAAAGAAATCATCCATATTCTGGTACAGTTTGCTTTCCACCTCATTCTCTCTTGCTCTAAGTTGGTAGGTGAGAAAGAGATGGAAGAACAATTTGTTGTCATTTAGTTGCATTTCTTACTTGCCCTCTAAYAGTTCTGTTCCATATATTTATCAATGATCTGGATGCAGGAGTTGAATGCACCATTAGCAAGTTTGCTGATGACACCAAACTGGGAGGTGCTGTTGACTCTCTTGAGGGACAAGAGGCCTTGCAGAGGGATCTAGATAGATTGGAGCATTGGGCAATGATTAATGGGATGAAATTTAACAAGTCCAAATGCCAGATTCTGCATCTGGGACAGAGTAACGCCAGGCACAAGTATAAATTGGGAGAGGAGTGGCTGGAGAGCAGCCCTGCAGAAAGGGATCTGGGGGTGCTGGTCGACAGCAGGCTCAATACGAGTCAGCAGTGTGGCCTGGCAGCCAAGGGGGCAAACTGCATCCTGGGGTGCATCAAACACAGCATAACCAGCCGGTCAAAAGAGGTGATTATCCCACCATAATCAGCGTTCGTGCGGCCTCACCTTGAGTACTGTCTGCGGTTCTGGGCCTCGCAATTTAAGAAGGATGTGAAGGTCCTTGAATGTGTCCAGAGGAGGGCAACAAAGCTGGTGGAAGGGCTGGAAGGCATGTCCTGTGAGGAGCGGCCAAGGACTTTGGGCTTGTCTAGTCTGGAGAGAAGGAGGCTGAGGGGTGACCTCATTGCTCTCTACAGCTTCCTGAGGAGGGGAAGTGGAGAGGGAGGTGCTGAGCTCTTCTCCCTGGTATCCAGTGATAGGACGTGTGGGAATGGTTCAAAGCTGCGTCAGAGGAGGTTCAGACTTGATGTTAGGAAACATTTCTTTACCAAGAGGGTGGTCAGACACTGGAACAGACTTCCAAGAGAGCTGGTTGATGCCCCATGCCTGTCAGTGTTTAAGAGGCGTTTGGGCAATGCCCTTAATAATTTGCTTTAACTTTTGGTGGGCCCTGAAGTGGTCAGGCAGTTGGACTAGGTGATCGTTGTAGGTCCCTTCTAAATGAAATATTCTATTCTAACATAGTCTCTTGGATTGCTTTAGAATACTCAAAAAAATTAAGGACACAAGAAATGAAAGCAGCTCAAAAAATCATTTGTCTTTGTTGGCCGCATTCTTGCATTAAAATGAGGGAAGTGTTTGTTTAACATCCTAAACCAAAAACTTTAAATGTCATTAAAATGCATTTTTATATTAAGAGAGGAAAAAGCATTCAAATGACTTGCAGACCATGAGATCACAGTCCTTCAATAACAAATCTACTTTGAGCAACTTGTTCTACAGTTTCCTCTTCATTCAGACATCTGTTTATTGAAATTTACCTCGTGACAGGAAGGATGACACACAAGACCATGTCTTCTCCTTTCTTTCTCCTGCCTATAGATTCCTTATGTAGTCATGAGGACTGCAGCCCTCTGCACATTGATTCTCACCGTAAAATGTGGATAACAATCATTTCTCTCTCTGGACTTATGCAGATCTTTTCTATTTAGACCGCAAGCTCTTCCTGGCAGAGATAATAATCTTCCTGTTGCTCTAACCATACAGAATCTTGCCTAGGACATCAATGTGAAAGAAACAGATACTCTAGTTTTATAGCTATGTCTGGTTTCCAAACCACTGGCAACATTTTTTCCCCACCTCATCAGCCACACTTATTGAACACAAGTATTTTAAACGGTAATAAGTCATACAGTACCCATATATGCAATGCACACCAATTATTTTTCCCCATCTCAGTCTGATCTTGAATATTTATGTAATAAGGATTACTTTCAGTTCCATAATATGCCTAATCCACCACCAGACTGAATTTGCTTATGTTGCTAAAATATTTAATATTAATATTAATTTAATATTCTCTGGGGTGGAAGAAAAGAGTACTGACACAGCAAAATTTTCAGGCTACCCTGGATTATTTAGGTGATCAAGGACTTCAGCAGATAGTGAAGAAATGCAGATGCCTAAACAAGACATGTGAATTGACCTTACAATGACAAGTGACATTTTATGTCAAAAAAAAAATTAAGTTAATGCACTATTTATTGCACATGGAAGAAAATTCATATAGTTCTAAATGATAAATGTATCAATGCAAGAAAAGGACTTTGCTGCCAGACGGACATTTCAGTGATGATGTACTTACTGCCAATGTAGATTTGCTGTCAAAACAGCAAGGAGGCTTATAGGATGCATAAAGAATACAGTGAAGGATAGCACTAACAATATTACAATGCTCATATAAATCAATGGCATATTGGTTTCCTTTTTAGCACATAACTCGTCATACCATGAGATGGTCTGATCTCTTTGCAGACCCATTAGCCCATGCAGGTCTCTTACTGCACTTCTTATACAACATCCTTCCCTTGCTTTGGTCCACCAAGGAGGACAGCACTTCTTGCTACAGTAACTTCCAGCACTACAGCAGGCAATGCTGGGAAGAAAGGCTGTTAAACTGATACAGATTAGGAAAAGAAACCTTTTTGAGCAGACCAGATGTTTTTCATGCCTTTGATGGAAAGTGCTCGGCTCCACCAGCTACAGCTGTGAGACAGCTGCACAGGATGCTGAACAGGAAAATGAGTTGAGTAGCTCTGTCAAGCCCTTGTCGGGATGACTCACCACTTCAAAAGTCACAGGTGATCTTTCGTCTCCTCTTTGGTCGAGAATGGACCTATCAGTAGAAGCAATGGAGGCCTCTGGCTGGTGATGTAGCTGCATGGTCTCGTTTCAGTTCTGGCCTCTAAGAGCTTCCTGGTGCAGATGCACAGCCTGCAGACATTCTGGGGAGAAACTTCTGATGCCTGCTACCCGTACGGGGGACATGATGACACCAAACTCAACTGGCAAAATCTACGATTGGACTTTCTTGGAACCTTTTATGGTTTGTGGCTGCAAAGGCTTCAAATGGTGAGTGACTTTTCAAGGTGTTAAAACATGATGTTTGCTCTATTGTGAATCACATATTATCTATAAAGAAATTCTGCACTTTCCTGGATGATAACATTTACAGGAAGTACAGCTACCAATCGTTATTGATTATCGTATTGAACCAGACCATCAGGTTCTGTAGATAAAGCCAAATAAGCTTCTTTATATCATCTGAGCTTTCTACCCTGATCTCCCTGTCATGCTTATTTTATATTTTTATCTCTTTTATTCAGCTGACTAGTGTTAATTGTTTTCATGCCATTATAAGGCTGTGGTGCTTCCTCTTCCATACTCCAACCTTCCCTACTTATTTCTATCATCCCCCAGGTCATTTTCAGTGTTAAGACTGTCAGTTCTTGAAGGTGAGGGCTATGTCTTCTACTACATAGTAACAACGCACAAGTGCTATAAACAAGTAAATAACAATCCTAGTGAATACTAGCCTCACCAAAAATACAAACACAGCTGATAACGTAGCTGGATTCCTTGCTCTTGTGCCTCCTATTCCAAAACATTCCAAAATAATGTTTTGCAAGACTTCTGCAGCGGAATGACTGAGCTTTTTTGGTGTAACAGACCTAGTTGTCTGACATATGCAAGATTCTCAACCCGGCACTTTGTAAAATGCTTAGTGCTCCTCAAATACTAACTTCTGCAGTAAATACAATCTGCTAATACCTCTGTTAAATACTTTCTAAAGGAGACTAACTTTTTTAATGTTCAAAACTACTAAGCATGCATGATGTCCCATAAGCCGCTCAATGTTATTTCTGCTACATTCATCCTTCATCTTTTTCTTTCATTTTATTGTCTAAAACATGGATATTTCCCATTTTTTTTTTACTCATCTGACTAGTTTCATGTTATACAACAGAAATGTTCACAACTTAAAGATAAGCTAATGCATTTGTCTTTCCAGTCTAACAATTTCACTTTGGGAATTGCAGGAACCTCTCAATATCATCCTGAAAATATATCACCTCAAAAAGTAATAAGCAGTAGAATAGTAAAAATTTTATAACTATTAAGAAAGAAACATATTTTTGTTCAGCTGAACACAGGACTAATGAAAAATAAGCTTCAGGAATAGTAAGCAAAAAGCAAATCGTTCAGTACCTTCCTCCTCCTTATTTACTGACAGGATTCCTATGGTACAGAGACATACTGAGATCAGGGGGTTTTGGGGGAGTACAATCAAAACATTACAAATAAGCTGTGCTTTTTCCTGCATGAGAGGTACCTATCTATGGATCAGTGGAGGGTCACTAGCTTTAGAACATATAAAAAGGAACACAATGCACTGTAACATTAATTCAGCTCCTTTTCTAATAAATGGATTGGCCCAGTTCAGTGGGACCTTAAGAAACTAACACTTGTCTGATATATGTAGACTTTACTAAAGTTTCCAAAGAACCCCAAAATATCAGAAGTTAATGTCTTGTATGGGGTACAAATGCCTCAAGGTCTGACTGCAGATTTTGAACTCACTAATGGTTCTTCCATTGACTGGGGAGGGAGATAGAGATGGACTGACAAGTCAACCAAGAGCAGGGTAAATTAGTCCACCCCAGTCTGTGCAATCACAGCGAGATTGCTACTAGCGTGGGAGCTGTTTAGTGCCAGTCGAACTCGGGTGTCTCTGCAGTACGCTGCTGTGACCACAGCGCAGACGTTTCCTACGTATATCCTCTACCTCTAAATTTCTGACATGCAGTGATTTCTCCTTGCATAACTTGAACGCAATTCTTCAGAAAAGTTAGAGGTAGCATGTTAGTGGGTGATAAAAGGTAATCAAAGATTATTTGTAGTAGCAGTGAGCAGGGGGTGGCATCACAGAATCCAACTGTAACTTTTTGAGTCAATCCCATGAGACTTGGCAAAGGGGCCATTTTTTTTTCCAGAGAAAATAATTTCTTTTGGAAAATGCCATGCTTTTTACTTAGAATGTTTGCATTTTCTCCCTACATCATGGCAATATTTTAAAGTAATTTTCCAGTGATTCAGTTTGGAGGGTATTTTTGTCTTTTGCCTTTTTCCTTTAAGAAATTCCTATCTTCTTTTTCAATCTTCATTTTATAAAATGTGGGAACATTTCATGAAACCAAATATGCAGATAAAAAAATAAATATATGGCCCTTGCAGTGCCTTATGGGAGACATTTTTTTCCTGCAAAAATAAACATTTCCCTTTTCTGAACAGCTGTCCTCAGCACCCCAACAGCATCCAGTGACGTCCATGGGACTTAACCTGTGCAGAGGAATTTGCAGACTTACCTTCACAGAGGCCCATATGCCTCAAGCTGGTAAGGCACAAGAAAGGAGAGCCAGCAGCTGAGCGTGGGTTGGACACACAAGTCCACTCTCACAAGTCCATGGGGCCAGATGGGATCCACCCGAGAGTGCTGAGGGAGCTGGCAGAGGAGCTTGCCAAGTCACTCTCCATCATTTATCAGCGGTCCTGGTTAATGGGGGAGGTCCTGGACGACTGGAGGCTTGCCAATGGGACGCCCATCTACAAGAAGGGCCGGAAGGAGGACCCGGGGAACTACAGGCCTGTCAGCCTGACCTCGGTGCCGGGGAAGATTATGGAGCGCTTCATCT
>JAYKAV010002508.1:0-26411 GCA_035582835.1 Phoebastria nigripes | reverse complement strand
AAGAGTGGTTAAACATTGGAACAGGCTGCCCAGGGAAGTGGTGGAGTCACCATCCCTGGAAGTATTTAAAAGACGTGTGGATGAGGCGCTTAGGGACATGGTTTAGTGAGCATGGTGGTGTTGGGTTGACGGTTGGACTCGATGATCTTAGAGGTCTTTTCCAACCTTAATGATTCTATGATTCTATTCTATGATTCTATGGACAAGTGTCCCTCTTGCACTCAGTCTATACACTATGTTCTGCTCTGGTACGAGGATGAACAAGATCCTCCAAGATCAGCCTAAACACTTGGTGCAAATGCTCAACTAGTCTATTGGTAGTTCAGCAGCAGCCCTCCCTCACTGAAGCATCAAGCTCAGGTGGTGGGAGCCTGCCAAATCACATGTCCCCAATAGCAGCAGCAGCCTGCTTACTCTTCAGGCTGGAGGTGTCTTAGCCAAACTGATCCTGGAAAGTAAAGGTCAAGCATCTCGCTTATAAGCATCTGGGGTTATACCTATAGTAGTTTTGGAGCATCAGATGATTCACAACCGAAGATGTTACAGGTTCTCAGGTTTTTTTGTCAGCCTGGAGAATGGCCTGCAACTGTCAAAACTGTCTTCTGTATTAGTGGGTGAGTAAGTGTGAAAAGAGTACCCGTGAATGCTCTGCAGTTATAAGCCACAGTAAGTTATTTTTGACCTCAGTAACAGACAGGTCTGAATGGCAAGAGAGTGAGCCACTTCTTCAGAGTGAATAACCTGTTCTTAGAATAATAGCTGTGCATACGTTCATATTGCACTATCGCTTTGTATGCAAAATCTGCTCTGTATGAAACAGGTATTGAACCTCCCTGCTGTCCTAATTCCACACCCCACTCTCATTCTCTGCCCCTCTGGATTCAGGTCTCCCAAAACCTCTTAAAGTGTCTACAGCTTGTGCTGTCTGGACCCATTACCTCTTCCCTCTCCCTTTCTCCCTCTCCTGGGAATCTTCAGTTCCCTAACTTCCCTGAAGCCACCATGATTTAAGCCTTGTTCACACATATGTTTTGGATTCTTCTTCACCCTTTTGCCTTTCTGTTTCTTCTCAAGTGTCATCCCGGGCATGCTGGCCTGTCCAGCTCTCCCAGTCCATTGCTTAAATGAGCATCTGCTGCRGACAATGGCTAAAATCAACTGCAAGTCAATTTATATTTATGGAAGTATAAAGTTTATATGGCTCTTTATTACCTGGAAATATAAACACCTGGAGATAATTTTCAGCAACTGACTACCGCTCAAAATCCTTGACAATCAAAGTAATTGGAGACTGCAATGAAAGCATAAAGTGCAACCCTCCATTCTCATGGGTTTCTATTTAAGGTTTTCTTCTCAGGTACAGATGCCTGTTTTGGATGAACCATCACTGAATTCGTCAGCCTTGCTCAGAGCCCACACGTTGACTTGAAGAGACCCGTGTTCCTCTGGCTATTTGAACATGCAACACAGCCAAGATGTTGTAAGTAAACCAGTTATTGTGCATAACACGCCAGATAAAATGTCTGTACTGTGTGCCAACCCCCCGGGTATGTATGGCCCTGTCTTACAAGCAATGCTACAACTTCTGATACACCTTCATCCCCACAGCTGGCAAGTCAGAAATCATCAGGCTTTATGCTTTCCTGGGTGAGGCAAATCACTGGCCAGCTTTTCCAAAGAGATCAAGTTTTAAGGAGTCAACATTTAAATACAAAGGCAGCAAGAGCGTTCTGCCTTTACGTTAGGTCCCTCCCAAGTCCCGAAATCTGCTTATGTCAGAGAATCACAGCGAGATCTTCTGGGAGCCAAGTTCTTCTTAAACCATTTCCCATTTCCAAGCGCTCCGGCAGTTCCGGCCCCGTGATCTCCCCACCCGGCGGGGCAGCCGCTCCGCACCCATGGGTCACCGAGGGGGCGGCTCGCCGGAGCGGGGGACGGCGTCCCGCAGAGGTGAGGGGGCAAAGGGAGAGGGGTCGGGGGAACGTCGCGGGGGCTCCTGTGGCCGCAGCCGGGCGGGGAGACAGGAGACCCCGCGGGAGAGAGGGGCGGAGAGCGGGCGTGCCGTCGTGGGGTGAGTCGCCGTGCAGCCCCCGGCCCCGGGGCAGGGACGCCGCCCGCTCCGCCCGGCCCGGGAGCGGAGCCGTGGGGCTGGGAGTGGCGGCTGCTGTCCTGCGGCGTCCCGGGAGCCGCCGGGCCGCTGGAAAACCCCCTGGCCGGGGCACGCCTCCGGGTGTGCGCCCGGCGTGGAGGGGCCGATCCGGTGGAGGTCCCGCCGTCGAGGGGCGCCGGCCACCCGGGGCAGCCCTGGGCTGGCGGGGAGGCGGACGGCGCCTGGCTCCGGGCTGCAAGACCCACCCGAGAAATGCCCCGGGAGGTGCCGGGCATTGTGTGCACTGCGGCGTGCGTGGGGCCGGCTGGGAATCAGCCCCGTGCCAGCGTCCCGTGGGGCTCACGTTGTGCGTGGAGGCTAGATAACCCCACTTGCATGCTCTGGCGCTTCACAGAGGTGGGAGGCTGCCCGGGCAGAGCCCTGTGCTGGCAGCAGAATGACCACCAGTGAGAGGGGACCCTCCCTTTGCAGCCTTTCAGGTGCACCTCGTCCCTTCCCACTGCCTGCAAAGTTTGACACAAGACACGGCGGTGGCAAGTTGGTGGGTCCTTCCCACCTCCAAACTCACTGCTGGCTCCTGGAAGGGAGATGGGATGAAAAGGAGACTTTGAAAAGGTGTCACTGTGGGATAAGGCTGCATGTTCCTCAGGAGTTTTGGGCTCCGGAGCTGATGACTTGTTTCATTTCTCTTATCCGTGCTATGTTTAGGCATCAGGTCAACCTCAGACTTACTGTCTTCACCCTCATTTGTTCCATGCGCATTTCTTTCTTTTTCGATCACACTTTGGAGTGTTGGGAACTACCTCACTATTAGGTTAAGTTCTGGATGATGTAATTAAAATTCAGAGTAATTCACAGTTCTTGTTAGCTAAATACCTTTGTATGACAAGCTAAATGTCACACACTTCCTGGTCTTCAGCTCTGCTCCCAGCCTGCTCTCCACGGAGAGCGAATTTTCTTGGAGCAGCTTCGTGGATCCTGGGCTCTACTCCCCTTTCAGCTGGTTTTATTTTAAATTCCTGACATTTCTTTTTTCAGGTCTATTCTCAAATGTCTGGTTATGGCGAGGTGTTGCTGGAGTCCTTACTGCTGCTGTCATTTTGATTTTGTGTATTCAGTTTGGTAAGTGTGTAAATCATTTAAAAAGAAAATATGATTAGCCTTAGAAATTACCAGATAAAATATATATTCTGGTCAGAGGTCAAAACCTCAAAAGGTTTATTCAGAACTTACCTTATCTCAAAGTTAAACAGATGTCTCATGACATAGTGTTTAAAATTGCGGTCAAGTGCTGGAGAAATGACTCCACTAGTTGCAGTGGCGCTAGGCAGTGCTCAGTTCAGTCTTAGTGTACTTCTGGCATTCAAGTTTATAACCTTACTGTTGGTCTTAATCCAAGTTCAAGAAAACAAATAACAAATGGAAGATTGTTCTTTGCAACCAATCTGTAGTCCTTGAAAAGATGACACTATAATAAACAAAGCTATTAATTCAGCTGCAAGGAAGCAGCACTTGCAAAAACTATAGTTGTCAGAAATATTTCAGCTGTAGAAGAGTCCTTGGAGGATACGTTCTTATCACCTTCTCAGCTACTTTTACCAACCTGCCCCTGATCATCACTTTAAAGATATGTCAGCAACCATAAGGGTTTACAATAGTTTACGATAATTATTTCCGCTGGGCAGAAGTAATAACACCATGGTTAGACTTAGATGATTTTAGATGATGCAGTCAGAAAGCAAGGTAAAAAGCTCAAGAAACCTTTTCCAGTTGGAAGAAATAGGTAGGTTGTTTTTTGTCTTTTTGCAGTAAACCATTCTTCGGCCAAAAATTTTCCTGTCTGTCCTTCCCTGGAGCTCTGTCCATCAGGTTGGCTGTATTTCCAAAGGAAATGCTATTACCTCTCGGAGACTGAAGCCAGCTGGAACTCCAGTCAGAGCCTCTGCTCTTTGCACAATGCTTCCCTCCTGGTGATCGAAAATCATCAGGAACTGGTAAGGGAACAAATGGGGGGTCCTGGTTTCACCCATCTCACTTCTAGGGAGCTGCACAATGAACCAGTGTGTTCCTCCAGCCTCTTAAGCTGAATGGTTTGAAAGCTGATGTAAAGACTGTGACAAGTTACAGCTTGCAGAAAGCTGCGTGCCTCCTCTCCCTGCAAACAGCAACCGTCAGTTTTAGCAGTTGATGTTTTGGAAAATACCCGAGGCTTATCTGAGTTAAATTAGATGCTGTCACAGCCATAAATACTCACATTGAAGGCAACTATCAGGGTAAGCACTGTTGTGTCTCATTTATCTTTAATTAGACAACTGTTCTCTCTTAGCAAGAGGTTAACGACAACCAAGTTGGTAGATATGTTAGTCTTGACCTCTGGAGTTAAGACATAGTTATCCTAACCACAGCTTGGAGCATCTTTTTCTGTATTATACTGCAATGTTAGGAAAGATTCCACCTAGCACAAAGACCTAGGAGAATCTATTCTTCCATATATGTTACAGATCTTGATAGCAGACCTTGATATTTTAAAACAGCCTCACTCTAGGTCAGTCAACCCTATCACAGACACCAGTATAATGGACGTACTGGGTGTAGATGTCAATTCTGTTGCACACACTGGCAAGGATCTTCCTTTACTAATTTCTAAAATGTCTTCCACAAATCCTTGCTAGCTGATAATAAAAGGTCAATGTGATGAAGACACATCAGCGATGGAGAAATGCATTAGCTGCAAAGGTGTTCATCGTTCTTTGGAAACTTTCTTGTGGAGAGCCAGTAAAATGATGCATTTGCAGTTCCATAGCAGTTCTTAATATTTAGTAGTATACTTGTGTTCTCGTAGTTGCATTTCTGTCACTACAATATCTGAGTGCTGCAGGGATACTGTCTCAAAATTAATCCATTTTATTTCTGATTGAGTTGGAAGTTCTATTTCAGTTATGTGGATTGCACAAGATCCAGATGCTGCAGAACTCTGTAGATTTAATCTTTAATATTGTTTCTTCTGGGAGAAAGGCAAGATCATTGTTTTGCTTTCTAGCCCTGGATCAAAGACTTTGTATTTTGATAGCTGGACTGAACATGCAAAACTTCTTTTCTCATACGGGTTTATTCTTACAGAGTTTTATGGTGAAGATAACAAAGCAAGACCCGTGGATTGGACTCTATAAAAGAAATGAAGAGTTCTTTTGGGTAGATGGGAAAGCATTAGACAATAAACTGTAAGTCGATGTTGAGGGGTTTTGCTGGTGATACTAAATTATAGGGGAGTAAGAGAGGATAACTAATGCAGATATAGACAGTGACTTGAAAGACATATCTGTAATGAAGTTGAAGGGATGACTCTGGAAAGAGTATGCAATACTACAGAGATTTCACATAGCATTGTTAAAACTGTGACAGATGAAAGTTAGGAGATAAATTTGTAATGCCAGGTTCAGAAGCAACACGAGACAGGAGCTCATGGTAACAGACAGTATAGCAAAATGAAAGTTAAACCAGGAGACCACCAAGATACCAAAGCAGCGGGGGGAGGAATGGAAGTTACAGTAACACAAATTCCTCGTTACAGAATATATTTTGCAAAAGTGCAAACCTGCATGCAACCTGCGTGAGGTTTATAGCAAAGATATTTGGGAGGCTTCTGAGAGGTGTTTTCATACTTCTTATAGCATGTGCCTACAAAAAAGGCTGCTGGAGGGAAAGGTGAAGCTGTGAATTTATGTTGCATGAGCTACTCTGTGGTCATGGTCTTATGCTTTGTCCCACTAGTGTCAGGTGTGGGGCAGTTTGTTCCTCCCACCAACAGTTGTCACATCTTCTCAGAGACTGCTGCTTCTCGTCCTGGGGCAGCTGCCGGCAGGAGTCAGTAGAATTACCAGTGACAGTAATAAGCATTGAGATTTCACAAGTCTGAAATACTCTGATACAAGTCTGGATACTCTGAAGAGTATTTAAATTTTCCACTTCTGAAGTTTGTGACATCACTAGTGGTGCGTGACTATATTCAGTTCATCCCCAAGACTTGAGGGCTTGATCTGATAAAGACCTTAGGCATTTAATGTGAGATGTGAGGAGCACATAGGCATCTCAAATTGAAAATTGCAGTCCTTCCCACTCTTGCTTATCCCCTGCCTTCAATACAAACATCCATTGATGCTTTCATTTTCAGTGTTGGAAGTTCTTCACATTCTTAGACTTCTGCCTCTGTGCATGCCTCAAACTGATCCTCCTGTCTTTTGAAGGGTGAACACCTTGAAGTCTAAGCTCAGTTGCTATTAGAGTCATGTTAATACTGGTGGGGATTTGTCCTTCGGCTTTTCCAGAGACCGTACTTGTTTGGTTGGCCTATTCACAGAACGCGGTAACACTTTGTTTGAAAACACAGTTGGTGGAGGAGACCCTTACCTCTTACACAGGGACACCTATGGTGTGGAAACTGAGGTTCACTTCCTGTTTTCCACCACCCCCTTAACTATAGTGCTGTGTTCGGTTCTGAGGAAGAGGGAAATGAGAAAGGCATTTGTTTCACAGCTTCTCCTGGAACATTTTAGCTGTGTAGAAGGATGTGGAAGTCAAAGGTGGAGCCAGTCTTGATAGCACAGCATCCTTGAGAAGGGCAAACCTGAATTCCAGTCTCTGCTCTAGGGGCATATTTTACATTAAGCAACTGCTAGACAAGATGCAGGAGTACTGCAAGTCTTAGATTTTGTATTCTGGGGGCCAGGTCCCATTAAAAAAAGACAATCTTTGTGGTGTTCTCTTCAAAGCACAAGCTATCATCCTCCTGCAATGCCTTGCCTGTGGTAAATCAGGCTTTGTACAAAGAGAACCTGTGATCCCCGTAGTTTCCTTTGCTCTATTGCATTATTTGATTGTGGGTGTCAAAGTAATCCTGTCTTTCATTCTCCCTTACAGGATTGAAGTAAAAGGCTCTGGAAACTGTGCCTATCTTGAGTCAAAAGGAGTCTCGGCCTCTGGATGTTATTTAACCAGGAAGTGGGTCTGTAGCTTGAATATTAGCTTAGCACGATAAAGGTAGATGAAGCCACCGCCCCTGACTCGTAGCAATCTGATATGATGTCTACATGGGCTATGTCTGGGACCTGGGAACCTCAGCTCCTGCTTGGAGGTGAATGACTTTACTGGTAGCCAGAATTCTCCACCCATGGAGGAAGCCTCTGTTTTTTAACAGTCATTTAAATGGCTTGCTTCAGCATCACTTCCTTGCCGCGTTTTTCTAGCTCCTACTCAGCCTGTAGTTTCCTTTCTTTGTGTCATCAGTATTTCTTCCATTAACTCTTCTCTTGCGGGATCCTAAGCAGCTGCTCTTTCTTTTCCTTTTTGGCGTGCAGTTGGAGGTAATTGTTCTGCTTTTCCCTCAGCCAAGCTCTGTGTGCCGGGATGGGTTGTGAAGTGGGTCCGCCGGAAGGTCTGCCAGTGCCTCTCAGATACAAGGTGATGCAGAAATGAGCACTGTTGTTTCAGACAGGATCATTGCGGATTTCGCTCTCCCAGTTTGATGGGGTACATCTTGCGCGACTCTGCATTGCATTCAACGTTTTGTAACTTATTTTACATTRATCTTGTTAAATTAGCATGACAGTATTATCATTGGGATTTATGTAGCTGCACTACACCTGCAGTTCTCCTTCCCACAGCACTTATCTTAGCAAAAAAAAGTCAGAATAGGTAGAATATTTATTGACCTGAGGATCTGCACTGATGGGGAAAAAGAGTTTGAACTGAAAAAGTAATAGGCAAGCTGCAGGCATTAATGTTGTAAAGTTAGAAATTGTCCTCAGTGTGAATAGGCAAAATCATGAGTAGAGAATAAGAGAATTAACAGCAAAGGATGTTTCTCCGTGGTTTCCTCGTGTCCTGTGCCTATTAGAGCGTGAGGCTTCAGAGCAAGTGGTACATTTCTGGATGGACAATCAGTGTTTTGTTCTGTGTGTGTATTATTTTCAGCAGCAACACTTAGTGCTGTTGAATTGCTGTGAGCCTGAACAGAATTAGGGCACAATCCTGCTGAACTCTGTCCACTCATGTCTAGCAGGTACCTGGAAGATTAAAAGTGATGTTTGACCCAGAGAAAGCAAAGCAGCTTATTTTCCTGGAGGAACTATTCCTATCGGGTTTCTAGAGAAGGAAGAATGGGGAATTCGCGTGTATAGCAGGGCAAAATACTTCCCTGCTCGGCATAAAGTCTGGAAAATTGGTTTTCTTGTGATCTGGATGCTATAGAGAGGACTATGGACTCCACGGGACTTCTTGRAGGAGCAAGTGGAGCCATTTTTGGAGTAGCCACTAGAGCGCACTGTAGTTTCAGGGAAGGGAAGATAATTGTGTCTTCTCATTTTTTAAGAATGTAAAATTGCACCATGTTTGACAGGTTATTTGGAATGTTGTTGGTTCATTGGGGTTTTTTGTCCTATTTGTAATTGTTTTTGCCTTCACTGTGTTTTTATGCAAATTTAATTGCTGTCTAGTTTTGTTCAGTGTCTTGTTTATGCCTTCATTATTTTCTGTGACAATAGGACTTGTACTGTAACAGGACTGTGCAGTATGGATATTGCTAACAACTTGTGACTTTAAGATGTTTATTTATATATGATCACTAATTTTGCTGAACTACACTTTTTTTAATTGCTTGTATTCTTTATAAGCACAGTAACAGGACTCTACAGTATGAATAGCCTAATAATCTATGTGTTAATTTATATGTAACTAGTGGGGGGTTATTCTGCAATGTTTTTAATTTAACTAGCTCTGAAGGATATGGTATGTGCAATAGTCCTGAAAAGATACTCAATAAATATCTTTACAGAGCCTCTGAATTACAGCGGTTTGTGTCTTAATATTGTGCCATTAAAAGTATTTTTCAGCTCAGGCACCATTTCAGAAAAAAAAATCACCAGACTGAAGCAAAATAACATTTTCAGGTTTTTAATATGAAAAGATCTTTAATCGTAATGTTGGGGTTGACATGAGACAAGACATTTGACCCAAAAAAGAATGCATTTCACTTTCTAACACTTCTGACACATTTTCATAGTTCAAACTGTGTCAGACTTTTAACAAAAGCATTTAATTGAAATGCTGAAGTACTTCTCTGGAAAGGCTGAAATGCGCATAGTGAAACACATACAGCACAGTAACTTTGGAGGGAGACGTGGAATTTTCCACAGTTCACTCTTGCAAAATTTTCCGAGTATTTGCATTAGGGGCATAGTAGAGGTACATCTCACAAATTTAGTAGAAATTGTAAGGGATAAGGAGTATTCATGTACCGTGTTGTATCTTAGCCTTTCTTAATGAGCTGATTTACCTGAATGTTTCCTTTAACTACAAAATAACATTGCTCTTACATTTTTTTTCCATCAGTGTCATCTATGGATAGAGTCCAAAAATGGGAAATTTCGGTTCTTAAAGGAGGTTTTGAGGTTTTGTGAGTACAGTAGGTTATAATGAAAGCTCTTTTGTAATCTGACTCTTAATGGGTGCGATTAGCATCTTCTTTAGCATCCAAAGTTTGCCATGCTAAGAAATGAAGGGTCAGGCTGCAAATGCTTTACTCAGAGTGGGGCTTAATGAAGTACTTCACTTCAATGGCCATTTTTTTTCTTTTTTTTTTACATCGATGGAATTACTCAAGATTTAGCAACTGCTTAAAATGTAGGTAAGAGCTTCAGTAAGGCCCTGCAAAAACATGTTTAATTACATTAGTAATAGTGAGAATGCTCAAATACTGGATGTTTCATGAATATTGTTAAAACCTAAACACCACAACCAATTTGAGAGAAGCCAGCTCAAGAGTTTAAGTTTTTCTTGTTGAATTCAGCATGGCTCGAGAAACATGTGCCATAAAACCAGCAATTCAGCTGTCGTCTGCAATGCATGAAGAGTATGCTTTAAATACCCTGAAGTTACATTTTCTCAATGAGGAATATATATATATATATATATAAAAAAAAAAAATATATATATGTTATAGATACATATATTATAGATATAGATAGATATATCTTACTCATTTCAGACGCTTTCCTTACCTTTGCTTCTCTGTCTAGAATAAACAAACCAATCCTCTTCCCCGCACACGTGCTGCACTGAGTTTGGGGGATTTTTTTTGTTGTTTTTTTAACATGAGAATAACAGCAGTCTTTCAAATGAGTCTTTAGCTGCTGATGCTGTATTTTGTAGGGTAAATCTGTGTTGTTTTTCGTTTGAAAGGAAGTCAGCCACACTGAAGGTATGGTTCACTTTTTAATCTGTAGCCCCAAAGTCCTTCTGAAGAGCCATCGTACTGTGCCTGTGGAATGCAGCAGACTGCATCGCATGGTTGGTGTCTTTTTCCACAGAAGATCTCTACGCCTTTACAACTCTCACTTATACGCACCTACTATCTTCCTGGCATCTCGTGTCTGTCCATAATTGAGGTGTTACCCATCATTGTCTGTAGATGGAGGGCTGTCAGTCAGTTGGTGTTACCACATTGCTCATGAACGTTTTGTTCCACAGTTGCAGCCATGTGCGTGCTAAAGCCATGGTACTTTACACCAAGAGCTCATGTGCAAGCGTATCTGTTGGTTACTCATCACAAGTTGCAAGACATTAACCACAGCCCTCTATAAGGGCATTAGACATCTAGTGCAGGTATGAGACAACGTAGCTGGGAAACTGCAGCTGCCTTTAATTATGTGTATCATAGCAAAGATGAGCTAAAGGCTTTACATTTCAAAAGCCACCTTCTCTCTCTCATTGCTAACAAGGACTTTAATTCCCGTCTGTGCATTTTTTGTTAGAGTAGTACCTTTGATTTTAGCGTTATGTTTTGAGGATGCTTGGTTTTTTCTCCACAGACACAGCTCCCCCCACATGACCAGAGTAAAAAGTACATAAAATTATAGTAAAACTCTGGGAACTTAGAAGCTCCTCCTGCCTGGCGCCAAAAGGGTCTTGAGGTCCCTTCTGCTATAAATTATTGCATAATTCTATGAGATGAGGTAAGAATTCAGCTTCTTATTGTGGAAAACACACAGAGTAGAGTTAACTTTAGGGTCATTTGAAGAGGTCCTGCCTGAAATCAAATTGTGGTGGTTAAAATGAAAATTTACTTGAGCAACCCTGTCTGTAAGCACGGAGGAGTAGATTTTACACCTTTGCAAGACAGCAGTATGTAAGTATGAGCGTGTCTCAGCTGCTTTGCCCCACAGTCTGAGAATATGAGACTAGAGATTCACAGCTGAGAAAGGGGACTAACTTTTGAGCTTTTTGAATATTAGCTTTCGCATCAGAAGTGTTTGATACTTTATTCAAAGAAAAAGTAGGTTCGGTTACCAGTTGAATTGTCCAACCTGTCATGTAGGTAGGACTCGGATGTCCCATCCAGTAGACAGGGCTGGGAGCAGGTACATCTTTGGCAGAGCTCAGGCAGAGGCTGAAGACCCAGAGAGTCTCAGGAAGAGAGGCTGGTGAGGACTCTTAGGGCCTGTTAGAGCACTCATAGCCCTGGCAATCCCAAGAGGAGGTACATGATTTGCAGACAGGAGGAAAACTTTTTTATTACATCTCCACTTCCATTGTCCCCTATGTTATTTTTTTAATTTCCCTGTTTACACATTACTTGTTTTCCTCACTTTTGCAACACAAGTCACTGGAAATAGCTCAAAAATGCTGCAAACATTTGCTTTGCATTTGGTCACTCTGATTTCAAAGACACACGCTAGCTACAGATCTAGAGGAGTTACTACCTTTATTAGACTAAGGTGTTTTTAAAAGCTGAAAAAAATGACATGTCTGATTTCTTAAAAATCAATTTGTGACATTTGTTCATTTTTTTTTCAAATATATGAATCTAATAAAGGCACTAATTCAGACTGCTCTTAGCCTTTTTGTATTCTAGATCCAGAAATAATGTGTATCCGTGATGCTTGAATGCCTAAGTAAAGTAATGTATTATACTACTGAGTGCACCCACAGGCATTAATTTCACCAGCCTTTAACTTCAGTACCTCATCATCATACCTTCCAGGCAGTGCCTATGGTTCCACGTTAAAGCATTGGCAACGTAAAGGGACAGAATATAGGTGGAAAGGCAGGCTATCATCTTCATTTCCTTGCACTGCAATGTTGTCTTACGGTCCAAGCCCCTTCCCTAGCTAAGAGCTTTCTTTCAGATCCCAAGGTTCAGCATCAGAAGAAGATGGGAGCCGTCAGCTTATTAACCACAAGTGTTACACGTCACTTCGTGCTTGGTCTGGTATCTGTATACCCAGCAGCCGTGCAGGTCAGCTCTGAATAAGTATAAGACACTGTCTGATAAATGCATTTTTCTCAGCCCTCAAGTGGCTTCTGTAAGTCGCAATTAGACTGTAAGGAAAAAAACCACAAACTTCAGAAAACACTAAAATACTGAAAACCAAATAAAAAGTTCCTTCAGCTCAGCAGCGGCTGCCTCAGGGATACGTACAACAGCAGCGGGCTCCGACACACTCTTCAGCCCCCACAGATGGCATCTTTCCTGCACATCACGCAGTTTATGTGCACAGCGCTCATCCTCATGTGAGTACCTCTTCTCCCCTGCTCTTTCCTAGAGGCAGCTGCTACCAACGTCTGTCCGTGGGAAGGCTCAGCACCCCCAAATCCACACGTGCTGAGTTGCAGTCCTGTTGCGTGACCTTCACACCGACACCTGGCAATTTCTGAGTTCCCTGTTTGCATCAGACAAAGTCTTAGGGAGCACAGAACAGCAAAATGCAAATTTCTGTGCAAGTCTCATAAAATTATTTACATCACATGTTTTATCAGTAAAATGGGTCTTCTGACAAAAAGCTCTGCCTGTTGTCTGACAATTTGGCTCAGAGCACCAACAAAGTTGCGTTCTTCTTACAGATCCACTTCTTTAAAGTCTGGCAGTTATCTGCTTGGATCATGTTTTTTCTTCTGTAAACAGCACAGCTCTTGTCAGTCTCTATTCTATTTATAGCTATCCTGGTGAGAGAACAAAAGGAATGCAATGAGTTGTCAGCTTTAAATCCAGTACTGGATAAAAATATTGATAATATCTTGAGTGAGGGGTTTGGGTAACACCCATTCGGTAACCCACTGAAGCACAGTTCCTCAACAGCCACGCATAGGTGGGATGGGCACCCACAGCAGAGACTGCTGGGTGCTGAGGGATTGCTGCTCATGAGCATTGGTGTAAGAAGCATTAGAAAACCTCCACATGCAGCCATGATGCTGAACTGTAATGGTRAAAGGGAGGGGAAGGACCCTTCAGCTGCACAGATCCCAGCACCCATGCTATGTGACAGGCGTCACATTCAACAGAGGTGGTATACATGGTCTGTACACTGAGAGAGTTTGTTGACAATGATTTCAGTGGGAGAAGTGTGTATTAATGTCCCTCTGCATTAATACATACGTGGACTGTGACTGTGGTTGGTCTTGAAGGCAGAAAACCAACCTGTTTCCAAAGGTGTCCAGCAGAAACCAGTTAACCTGGAATTGGCTGTGAAATAGACTCCGTATAGGTGCCTGGGGCTGCAGGACTAGATCTGTGCTTTGGGAAATTAGCTTGGATTCAGAGTTGTATTTACATGTGGAGTACCACACCTTAGCTTTTGCTGAAGACACCCTCCCCCCACAAATCATCACCTGTTTTCTTTTACTCCGTGATCTTCAACTGAACTCCATTGTTTCTTCATGTCTTGAATCTTCAACCCAATCCAGATATATTTGGTATCTTTCTCTTTATTGTCTATGAATTCCTGTGGAACAAGTAGAAGCATGTTACCCAACAGCAGAGCTTTTCTGCTGTTGTCAGGTCACTGTCCCATCTCATGCACAGCTTTTCAGGTAGTCCCTCACATGGGGAGCAAGGGCAGGGATCCAGCCGTGGCAAAGCAGCCCATTACAACGGCCCATACGCATGTGACCAGCCACAGAGTTTCAATTCAGGCTGGCGCTCAGGCTGACTGGCTTCCTGTCAGCTGTCAAAAAAAACCTCAGTGATGCTCCTCACCCTAAAGAGCCAGGTTGCAAAGCCTGGTCTTTAAGGTAAAAGACCTGTTCCTCAGGGAACGTTAAGTTTCTCAGAAGAACCATTCAGTAATACCTTGCTATTCATTTTCCCAAAGGAAAATGAGAAGGAGGTTTGGCTGTTTGAATTTCCATTTAGTGGTTGAATCAGACCTCTGTTCCCAGAACCAAGTAATGGAAATAGGTGGGAAGTCCCCAGCATTTCCTCCTCCCAGTCAAAACTACTCTGGCTTCCACACTTGCATCTCTTGTGCTTTTCCTCTTCAGCTCTACTCTGTTGACCCCCTCCAAAACAAGCTCCTGTCCATAGAGAGTCAGATGCTCTGCACTTGATGGGGCTCTTGCTTGCCTGCATGTACACCTGACATCTGGGCCATGTTCACTTGGTGAAATGTTTGGCTAAGGCACAGTTTTAGGGCTGCTGCAAGACTCACCATCTCAATTTCATCCTCAATGACAAGAAGCTGGGATTTCCTAGCCAGACAGTTTCTCTGGCTGTCATCCCAGCTTACAGCCTCCTCGGAGAAGTAGTAACATCTCCCCCTGTGTAGTTGCCACCCTGGAGGACACAGCTCGCATGTTGTTCCTGTGGGTGGAGAGAGGGAACTGCTAGCTTGTACCGTGAGTTGTTCCAGTTGCCTTGTAGCATTTTATGTTCATGTGCCTGGCTGGCTGGTCCAAAAGCGGCCAGTCCCCACTCCCAAGCATGTGTTTGCTGGGTGTGGAGAGAGGTTTGAAGGCTCCAGTGCCACTTCTCTCCTCAGCTTCCCACTCCCTTGCTGTGGTGCACTTCTGCGCTCCCACTGCACATCATTGGGCTCTCCACCTCCCTGTGCACCTGGCCAGTGGAGAGTACCAGGAGGACCTAGAGGGCTGCAAAGACACTTTTCCTCCTCCCACATGCAGCCCTTGTGAGGAGACACCGTGCGATGTGACATGATGTGGAGTGTGTGGATTTGACACATGATGTGACCGGAAAGCATAGCTACTTAAATGACATTCAAACTATGTCCATGGAGCTGGAGAAGGAACTGTGTTAAATAAGGGGCACACTGCTATTCCCAGGTCTACTTCCCATTTCACTCAGATCATCTGGAAGGAACATCCCCCACATTTTCTGTCTTGGCTTCCTCTAATGTTTCAAAGTAACATCATTACCATCAATCCTTAGAAAAGCATTAATATTTGCCAACAAATAAGAGATCCCCAATAAAAAGACCAGGAAGGTCTTCCCCTGCCTGATCCTTGCACTTCCTAGGATAGGAAAGCTAAATTCCCTCCCACTCTTTGTGAACAATTACTGTCTGGAAAGTGTTCTCCAGGACAAGGGGAGGATCTACAATATATGGCATTTCTGACAGCAGCTCCAGGCAGAAAGAAATGCAAAGAAAGTGCCAGAAACTATTTATGCCAAAAGAGGAGCAAAACTGTTGTCATTAAAATGTTAGTTTAGATCCTGGCATCACTTCTATGCAGGAAGACTGTGCTCCCTGGGTAGTACCACTGATTTCCCATAAATTGCAGGGTGTCATAGAAATGGGAACAGAGACAACAGAAGTGTGCATACGACACGTCCTCTATGCTGTGAAAGGACTGACTTTCTTCACCCTGTCCATCTTCACACAGTTCCTCCATGAGCCATTTCAGGAGCACCGCTGAGACAGTTTTCTCTGAAGAAATGTGATCACCAGTGCTGTTTAGAGCATCCTGGGATGAACTTTCCAGTTTTCCTGCTCTGCCCTTCAAAACTTGAACAAAAAAAAAGAGATTATGGTTAACAACAGGGTCAAGGAAATGTAGTCTTTGTATCCACTGTTATACTGTGAATGTGAGGATATGTGTGTGTGTGTATACATTGGAGGGGTATACACACTGAGTTATGAGCATACTCAGTGAGTATAACTGTCTGGCAAAGGATGTAGCTGCTGAATAATATGGACAGTATAGGAATTTTTGATAGTTGGATATATAAAGAATACACAATATTTTGGTGCGATTTTAGGGAGGGTTGGGAGGTACATGTTTTTTCTGAAGTTTTTCAAGACTGTTTTCTCTTAGGAAATGAGTATCTTCTCTGGAACAGTTCTTGTGTAACTGGAGCATGCTGAGGATTATGATGTTATTAGTACCAGGGAAGTCTGATTAAATTAAATGATCTGAAATCTGATTTTAATTTTATTTGTTCAAATCTACAAAATAATTACGTGAGATGGTCTCAAAGTAGCATCATGGATGCAACTTTTAACTTTTAAGTCAGGAAGGCCAAATGTTTTGATTGTCATAATGATTTGAAATCTGCTTCTACAGCCTTTCAGCATCACTGATGACAAGGTAGGCTGCAGCAACGTGCCTTCATCTGCACTATATATGTTAGATGACAGGTAGCAAATGTTCCCTTTGGAACACTACATTTGTTTTCCTGTATTTGTGTATAACTTGGCACCTTTAATGTGACACTAAGGGAATTTTTCTTTTGGCATCACTCTGCTTGTGCGGTTTAACCATGTCTGCAACGAAGAGATGAAGTGGATGGTAGGATCTACTCACATTGCTTGGCTAGCACGGCTACGACACCCAGCAGGACGAGCACAAGGACTCCCAGGACCAGCACGACATAGAACCAGGCTGAGCGCCCATGTCGGCAGCCTGGAGGGAGGCAGGAGGAAGAGCGGCTTAAGGTCTTTGCACTATTAAAATTAACACTGCCTTTATGTATGCCAGTTTCTTACATGGAAACAACACAGAAATCATCTGCCTAAAATCAGTCTGCAGTTTGAGGTATGCGGGGACATTTTACTTACTAAAAATTTGCATCCATTTTGCATACATGAAAGTGAAATCGAAAGATCATTTTGTCAGATAAAGCAAGTGATTTTCAATCAATCATTCCATTAAGAATTCTCTCCTTCTCCTTTGAGTTAATTTTCTCAAGCGTTGCCTCCTCCCACCTACCCACCCACACCCTGCAAGACCCTGCAGAGCAATTCAGGGAAAGTCTCAGGGATGGTCTGCAGTATGTTGCTCCTCTCTGCTCACGCTCTCCTGTGTTAACGTGCCTGTCATGTGGCTGAAAGCTAACTTACCCGAATGCACAGAAAAGGCAAAAAATCCCATACTGACACCATAGCACAGTGAAGTACATCTGACCAAGCATCTCTCCAGCTGTTTGGCATTCATCAGCTCATGAGAGTGAAACATTCAGGAAGAGGCAGGACCCGAGGAAACTTGGGGTCAAGGTGCCATTTCCACAAGCCACAGAGTTGCACTTTCATAACTGCTGTTTTCCTGACCTTGCCTGTGTGACATGAGCAACTGCCCCTTTCTCTGGCTGCCTGAGATGTATTTTGTAATGTTGCCTTTCAGCTCACAGAGTTCTGTGGGCCTGACCTTGTCTGGTACATGTCCTTCAGTACAGAGAGGGTGGCAATCATCAGTGCACTAACTGCACATAGAGAGCTGGGTATTACGCTACTTCCGAAGCCAAATGTGTCCCTGTGACTGTTCCTGCAGAGACACTTACAGGAGGGTTCCTAAAAAAATGCGGAATTTTACTTTCCTTTGCTAAATTTTCAATGTAGGGCACAAAAGCATTTTTTTAAATTATGTTTAAAATCTGTTTCAATATTATTTTTACAAGGAAAGTGCRTAATCTGAGAACCCAGCGAAAAAAATGTATGAAATGATAAATCAGTTCCTTATTAAGAGATCGTACGTAAAGACTCTTGATAACAGGTTTTACTGTTGGGTAATAGGAAAGACTAAATCTATAATTAGTAACCAACAATGAAACAAAATAGCACACTACCAGAAGCGGAAGTCTCTGATCTGCTGCTCCCTTTGGGCTTCGGCTTCACACGCAGCTCAGCATATGTAATCATGTTTCCTGTAAGGAGTAGGGAAATACTGACATTTGTGGTTGTGCAAGCCATTAAGTGGAGAAACAATAAAGAATTACATAGAAGACCAAGACTGTATAAAAAGGGGCATGTGTTTTCAGAGCTGCTAGTTCAGCTTTTTTTTTTTTAAGAAACAACAGGCAAGATGATGACTTATCATTTCCTGCTGCTGTCAGGAAGTAACTAAAAGCCTCCTCCATAATCTTTGCTTGAACTGCTTGGGTCCTGTGTGGCTGGACCAGGAGGCAGACAGACAGACTGAAGGATGGGTAAGACCTGGGTACTATCCATAGCCAACATTCCATTTGTTGCTAAGCCATCTCGGGAGGTATCGTAGAGGCTTAAGGGGCATCGGAGCCGTGACCGCTTTGTGGAGCAAGGAGACCCCAAAGGGAAAACTGCCACTCAGAGAAATGCTTCTGCAGCAAGGTGATTCTTGGGGGCATTCCTGACTTGTGAATGTTTATGCCAGGATATTACGTGATGCCTGTAACAGCAGAGGAATGGACCTGATGGTTGCAGACATCCCTTTCCAGATGCACATTACCAAAACAAAACAAAAAAGCCATTAAAATAGCATGGTGTGAGTTAGATGCACATTGATTCTTTCTGAACACATTTTCAATTTTGTTTTAGCTGGGTATTTTGTAGAGCTACTGGCTAGTTTTATGGAAGATATTTGGACCTTTGGTAGACTGATCTTCTTTCCGTAAATGGTGAGATTTTATCAATCTGAATCAAGAATAAGCTTCTGTGCTACAGCCTTAGTTTGTGATCACTGGGGCTTTTAAAAAGAAGTAAGCAATGTGTTGTATAAAATCTCACTGATCAGGGAAAAACTTGGCAGAAGAAGAGTGTCTCATTAGGCTAAAATGAGTAGCATTTGATATGAGAATTGCTGAATTGTGGAGAGGTTTTAGTAAGAAAAATACTGGGGACCTGATTGACAAATAAGGTTTATTCATACAGATAAGATGTTCTATGCTTTAGAGAACCTGACCTAAAACACTTTGCTGTTTGCTCTATTACAATTTATTAGTTCAACGAACTACAGAAAATTTGTAAATTATATTTAACTGTATAGATAAGTAACTGTTCTCAAAAAGAAATGCTTATAAAAGTTTTTCTTTGTAGAATGTAAATATTCTTCAAAGAAGAACAGTCAGGACTTTTAAACTTTTAAATGCACTAGCCTTATAAATGGAGACACTTCTTCTAAAATACGTACTTTAGAAAATCTGCTACTATTACTAAATATTTTCTCTCTCAAATAAAGATCCATTCCTTTAGAGAATATCTTTCAGACTGTATGAAAAAAAAATTATTATCCGCACAAACTGAGTATTTATAAAAAAGGATTACTTCTATTACAGTGTGTATTGGCACATGATCATTTGAATGTGAAGTCCTCAGAAGTCAGCAAGTGGTTTTAAAATACCACGTAACCTTAATTTTGCCAGATGCTTACACATCCTTACCTAGTTTAGCAACAAGGAGCCCTGGTACTGGGTGGAGATCTCTGTCACTTACTAAACTGAAATTTCACTTCATTTCTATATGCAAATTGTCAAGTGTAGAAAGACATCTCTATTTACTGGAAGCCTCTACTTGGTGAATGTGCAGATAGGGAGTGCTTCTGGCAGGTCATTCCCTCTAAAGAGTCAGGCTTTACAGCCATCGGGCTCTGGCGATCAACTGGACACCAGGTTGAATGTGAGCCCACGGTGCACCCTCATCATCACAGCTCGTACAAGTCGCCAGCAGGGCTGCGTTAGGAGAGCCCTGGCCTGCAGAGCAGGGGAAGTTTCTGTGCAGCTCCACTTGCTGCTGCTGTGGCCACACCTGGAATGTTGTGTCCTGATGTGGGCCACCCCATTCACGGGGGATTGGGGGAAGCTGGAGAAGGTCCAGCAGAGGGTGGTTAATAAGATGGTCAGGACCTGGAGGGGCCGAGGAGGCTAAGGAGGGGAACAAGAAGCTAAGGGGCGAGCTAACAGCAGCCTACAACTACTTGTAGGCTAGTTCGATGATGGAATTGAACTCTTCTCGGTTTGTTTTTCTGCTAGAGGAAAGGTCTTGTATGTAATCATTTATGAACCATAATCAGGTGACTCTTGAGTAAACTAGGAAGCAAAAACTGTCTGAGTCTTTCATTAGAAAATGGATTTCCAGGCTGTATTTATCCTTGCTTCTATTTTTGGAACACTTTTCTACTTTTGAACATCTGTTTTGAAGCATATGCACCATAACAGCACCTGCTAGCCCACCAAAGCATGTGCACAGCATGTGCACACTGTCTCCTGGTAACTATCTCCTCCTACTAACTCCTCCTCAACATGCCCTGCTGGAGCATCCAAGAATCACCTCGTCCTTGTAATTCAGAGCACCCGACTGACAGCTGAAGTCCAACTGGTTGTGTAACCTAGTGTTGACTTTCCCATTGGAACAGGATCACAACAAATCCATTTCAACCACTTTTCTGGGTGCAGCCTCCCAAATTTACAGCTGCAGACATTTTTCATTGCTGCATTGTGTTAAACATTATTTAACACAGTTTGTCAAGTCTATCAAGTTTATCCCAACAGTTTCCAATGACTGAGCTTTCCTTATCATTAGACTGCAAACTTTTACATTCTTTCCAACTGTGCCACCAGTGATTTTTATATCTTTTTCTGTATCCTCATAAAATACATTGAATAGACTTTGAGATAAGAAAAGTATTTGGGAGAACTCCAAGAAACTGCATAATTTGACGAAACCAAATCCTGTTCTCACGGATAAAGAAAAGCTAAAAAAAAGAGGTGGGCACTGGAACTGTAAAGGGACTTCCACTCTCAAATCCAAATTTTACATATTTAAAACACCTACTCAACTACTACAGAACCTTGGCAGAAGTTCAGCTCCCTGCATGTTTACCTTTCATGCGTTCCAAATCTTGCCAGCAGCTGTACTTTAGCAGGGCAAATTAGCTATGCCCCCCACCCATGTGTTTTTTAGTATCTACTCCAGTAAATTGCATCTAATAGTCTGAAACTTGCACTAAATGCAGCCAGGAGGAGGTGGGCACATTCCACTTTCCCATAGCCTGGTGATTTGAAGTCTTGCCTAAWGTCTGGGAATCTGCCACTCGGAGCATTCATCTGCCGAACTTGCAGTGGTGATTAAACCCAGCTCTCCCTCCTCTGTGGTGAGAGTTCTAACCATGCAGTGCTTTCCCTCATGCCCATCTCAACGTTGCTTCTTCTTCTGCAAGATAGTCTGACATCCCTGGCCAAGAGCAAGATCAGCATGAAATCTGGCAAAGGGAGGGATGTGGGTACTAGCCATCCTCCAGTGGACATTTCAATGTGTCACAGAGTTGGGATAGTGCCAAAGTGAGAGGTTGTGATGCTTGGCACAAAGTCCCATCACCTTGGAGCTGAGACCCTCACTTTGAGAATCAGCTTCAAATTCCTGCTCCAAACTGGAGGAAGCATTGAAACCTCTTCATGCAGGGTGTCATGATGAGCGGGACATGCCATAAGCATGTTTGGTATGCAGAAGCTGTCCTGTCCGAAGCAGCCTTAAGCCCAGTCCATGTAGGAGGGAGCTCCTTCTAGCTTGCAGGGAAGGATCTAACTCCCAGAAACGGCTGACTGAGCAGCACCTTGCATTGTTGTTCTATCCTATTAGCTACTTGGGGCAGTTCATCCTGCGCTAGGATACCAGACTCTCCTCCATTAGCTGTAAAGAAATGCAGGGCATCTCAGCGAGGGTCCACTATGCACTATATGCACTATCCACTATTAACACTAACCATTGCTATACTTACACTGAGCTTAAGTCTGTTGCATGAACATTGCTCAACGTGCCTGTCACCCTTCAGAATTTTTTTCAAATTTCCTACCAAGTTTTTAAAAATTACAGAAATAACTCTGTAGAAAAAATGTGTTTTCTCCCGTTCTTCCTATGGTAAAAGTGAGTCTTTTGGTTTTGAAGAGCCTCTTGGAATAAAAGAACACTCAGCTGGATGAGTATGTGTGAGTTTCGGTCAAAGCATTAAAGCTTCAAGGAAGGAACAAGCAACTGAAATTGTTCATTTGAATTTTTAAAGCATGATAACATGGCTCAAGTTCTTGTCTATTTTAGTAACAATAAAACCTATGTTAGTATATGTTAATGATGAAGGCAGAGAAATAATTGTCATCRGGGAGATATTTCTAGCATGTTCTAAACTGATAGGAGGTCCAATATTGCTAAATACTACTTGGTGCTTTTTCTGTTTGTGTCAAAGTAAGTAGAAATATAATTGCTAATAAAATCTGAAAATAATAGAAAGGTTAACAAAAAAATAAATAAAGACAGCCCTGTAAGTTCAAGCCCAGTCAAACAAAATGTGTTTGAGTATAACCAGATATAAGGGTGGGGGAAGGTGATATTGGGAATTATAAACAGTGAACGAAAGATTATTTAAGAGATTTTTGTCTCTGTATAACTGAGACTTGTAGTAATACTGGGTGCATCTCTGGTGCCCATATTTTTTAAATAACTGGAGAATGAACAGAAAAACATCCACAAAAATAATTTGAGTTCTTCGGAAAGTTAGAGTGAAAGATTTAAAGGCAAAAGGACACTGAGAAATTACTTGATTACTGTGGCCAGTAACTTCATGTGAGAAAATATTGAGTGCTAGAATATATTTGATGAAGGTTTAACAAGAACCATCTAGATGTTAATGAGAACTTTCATTGGAAATTAAAGCCTGGCCTCTTCAAATTCAAGATTTTCCTTTAGACAGCATGATCAAGGGACATTTTTGGATGTCTTCAAACCAAGATTTGATGCCTGTCTCCCTTTGCAAATAAATTATATCACCTTAGAAACGGGGTAAAATTCTAGGCAAACCCTCTGTGTTTTGCGTTGTACAGGTTACAGTAGTACAAACAACATCCATGGATGCATGAACATACAGTGTAAGGTAGTATTTTCTGTTAGATATATAATAAAGTGAACTCATTTTTATTTTTTAGAAAGGTTTTGTAAAAATATAAAAAAATAGTTTTTTTCTGTCATTTAAGTACATGCACCATCATCACCATTAATCTACACTGTAAGTAGAACAACATCTTCTAAAAATGCTCATTACACAATGTAGTTTCCTTAAGTAATTAAATACATTAATTACTAATGAACCTTGAAAGCATGAAAATATCATCTTACTCTGACCACAAGAATTTCCTATTTGCTCATAGTGAGAAGTTGTCATTCATATTAGCTGTGATCCAGAATTTTGACAAAATGCTTTCATGAATGAATTACATTTTTTCCAAGTAGCGGAAATTTTATTTCTTAAAAAAATATGGTTTAAATCATCTCCTTACCATGAATATTGACTTAAACCTTTGTCTTTTGTTACAAACATATGAACTGATCCCAGATTGATAATGTGATTCTGGGAAAATCACTACTGGATAATCAAAGAGGAAGAGCAGGAGGGTTTTAGGAGTCATTCAGTACTTCCTTCAGTGACAGTGGCTGCACTTTCAACTGCCACTAGTTTTCTGATTTACTAGTTAATTTACTACTCCTTTTCCATGAAGACATCATAAAATGCATTGATGTGATTTTTGGACTAGGTAGTAATTTGATGGAGGTTTTTGATCGTATTGTTCATATAAAAAAAAGATTATGCTCATTATTCAAAAATGAACAGCTTTTGTTTCTCGTTGTTACTTAAAACAAGGGGCCAGAACTGAGAGAGTACTCCATAGCAATACTGACTTAAGAGTAGCTTTGCTGATTTGTATCTCATAAGGATCTCTTCCACCATTTGCAACTTTTCACCCTTGCTGTGACTTCTGCATGCAGCATTTTATAGCATTCTTCCAGTATTTTCCAGTGACAATTTTAAAAGAGAGAGAGAGAGAGAGAGAGAGAACACATGAGAGAAAACAGTGTACATCCAAGAGCTGATTAGCTGTTTTACCTGGAACTGATGTCCGAGAAGGAACGTGTGGTCTTTCCCTGGGTAGCATTGCCACGTCCACGTATGTGATATCACCTGCCATTGATGAGCAAGTCCCTCTGAGTTATGGAAAGAGCTGGTTTAATACAGTGGGTTGCATCCTGTATTAGCTTTGCCTGCCTCCAGAAGTATACATACGCCGTGCTATGGCTCTGAGRAAGGCTGAGAAACAGATAAAAGGAAGGAAGTTACTTCTTTCAATACAGCTTCAAAGCCTATTTTCAGCCACCATTCTGTTTCTTCTTGAGTGATCTCTTGCCCTTCAGAATACAGGAGAAAATGTAGATTAAAAAACATTCTTTTTATTAATATAAAAAAATTATTTTTTGCCAAAGCAGAGCAAAGTTTCTAAGGAATACCCAAAAATGGACTTACACAGGTACGACAGCTTTGCTGGTTCTCACGAGAATAGCTAAAGCAGTACGATCTGTGTTGTGAATGTATTATGCTCGTGTGCATGATCTTACATAGCCTATTCACCTAAAAGGAAGATAAACAAGATATATATCAATATAAGATGTTTTGGGGCTAATGTAACTGCAACCACAGTTAGAGGTATAAAAATGTAACTCAAATTCTAACCTGCTCCATCCACCAAGTACTGTAACAGTTTAACAACTGAATTTAGATTATATTAATGATGCATTAAATTTAACTGAAAATAAAATTAAAAGTAATATGATCAGTGCCTTTTAAAAGAATGTTTCAATACTTTACTCTAACAGTAGTTACGAGGACCAGAGCTGCTGTCCCTAAGTTGCTTGAGCTATCCCCTGCTTGGCCCAGCAACTTCACAGGTGGAAAGCCTGAGTTGCCTTTAACTACTTGTTCATGACCCATGTGTTTGCTGCAGGATATTTTGATGACAGTGGTTTTGTCTTCTATTTTGGGGAAAAAAAAAAAAAGCCCCACAGATTTGAATTGAAACTTAAAGCCCTTCTAAAACCTAGAATACATTTTAGAACACACAGACATGAAATCCTGTGCACACACAGTTCTGTCATTCCCTGCTAAAAGCTATGTTATTGGTTTTGTGCTTTATTCCCACTTAGAAAATTCCTTTAGAGTTTGACACAGATAGGCTCTACAAATCTACATGGGTCAATTGAAAATAATGTTTCTATTCTGGGATATAGCATATTTGCCTTTCCTGTTACATTCAATGGGACTTACAACACTCTAGATTAAAATGAAGAAAAGTTTGGTTTTGTGATCTTATATTACTGATCTTTTCCCTTCCTACTTTCAACATTGATAACAGCGTTAAGTGCAGAAACAAAAAGGTTTAGGGAAAAAAAATGAACCTTTGATAGTCATGGAACAGATTACTCAGAAGTGCCGCTCAGGTACAATTTATATGCACCATATCTAAATCATTGTTGCTCTATCATCAGCCACAAAGTGATCAGTCTGCAGATGTGGATACTGTTAACTGGATGCTGATAAGTTTTGTTTCATGGCAACCTACATACCAGCCAAATGACTGGTCCTAATGTGAGACAAAGCATTTGTCCTCTGATTGAATCAGTTTCCATTGCTTCCCCCTGAACTTCTCACCATCCTTTACAGCAGCATATTTAGGCTCTGAAATGGAAAAAAACAAAAAACAAAAAACAAAAAACAAAAAAACCAACTGCAAACCAAAACCTACTTTCCTTATTTGCTTTTTTTAAAAACTTTAGTCCATAAAGGAGAGCTAGAAGGCCAAATGGGTTGCTTGAACTCTCAGTCTCTCTTTCCATCACTGCATATACACTGAAGCAGTCTTTTCTCACATCACTGCCTCCTAAATGATTCAAAACCATCAAGATGTAATCATGTGTAGTCAGTGTAAGCATGGGTCTTTCTGAGCTAGTGGAAAAAAACAGTGTTTCTATTTTAAGGGAACATGTCTCTCCTCTCCTTTCCTCTGCCCTGAAAAACACATTTTCAGACACAAGAGTAATCTTGTAAGTGTGCAGTGCAGACCAGGCAATTACAACCTTTGTGACCTAGCAGATTCTCACTTGCCTGAAGAACATGACGAATGCACGCAGTTATTTTCCAGAGCAAACTTACAAAACAGCCATAAGCGGTTCTCATTTTGGATTTGAAGTCTACATGCTGTGCTCACTGTTAGGACTGATAATGAAAAGGAAAGTGAATTTTAGTTTCTAGAAAGAATAGGTGAGTAGAAGTCTTTGCAAGGCATTTTTCTTGAATTCATAGAAACATAGAATCATTAAGGTTGGAAAAGACCTCTAAGATCATCAAGTCCAACCGTCAACCCAACACCACCAAGCCCCACTAAACCATGTCCCTAAGCGCCTCATCCACACGTCTTTTAAATACCTCCAGGGATGGTGACTCCACCACT